>JBBGZY010001390.1:0-92500 GCA_037952925.1 Lithobates clamitans | reverse complement strand
TCTCAAGGCCCCCTTTATACAGACCGTGTTCCTGCCGATCACACAGGAAGAGGATGAGGAGGATTATAAGTATGGAGGTGGAGCCTGGCACTCAACATCAGCAGCAGTCTTTAAGGGATCAGCCCCAAGAAACATATGGACTTGTACGTGGCTGGGAGGAGGTGGCTGCGGACCATGTCGTCCTTAGTGACATAGAGGACTCCGGACCGAATGCCTCAGCAGCAAACCTACGCTGCATGGCCTCCCTGATCCTGCAAAGCCTGCATAAGGATCCTTGTATTCGTAGTATCAAGGAGAAGGACCAATACTGGCTGGCAACCCTCCTTGATCCACGTTACAAGGGTAAGGTTGCGGACCTTATCTAGCCGTCGCAGAGGGAGCAGAGGATGAAACATCTTCGGGAGGCCTTGCAGAAAGGTCTGTGCAACGCATTCCCAGAGACTGGGAGGTTACAAACTCCTGTTTCTGGACAACGTGTTGCTGAGGCTTCGGTCAGTCAAAGAAGGAGTGGTGGAGAAGGTGGCTGTCTGACTGATGCATTCAGACAATTTTTTAGTCCGCAGCCCCAAGGTATGATTGGTTCCAGCAACCATCGCCAGTGTCTGTTTTACATGGTTCTGGGCGCCGCCACCAGTGCCTAAGGTCCAGGGGCATGTAATTACAATTTTTGATGCAATACTTTGCAACAGGGCTCGTTTCTGCGTTCCAACTAGAGTACCTGTGAGGGGTTGCAGTGTTGTGGCACCAGTGCCTAAGGCCCAATTTTTCAGCCCCTGTTTAACAGGGGTGTGTAACTACAATTTTTGAGGCAATACTTTGCAGCAGAGCTCATTCCTGCGTTCCAACTAGAGTATCTGTGAGGGGTTGCAGTGTTGTGGCACCAGCACCAGTGCCTAAGGCCCAATTTTTCAGCCCCTGTTCAACAGGGGCATGTAATTACAATTCTTGATCTAATATTTCACAGCAGGGCACGTTTCTGCGCCCACCAAGAGCGAGTGAGGACTTACAGTGTTGTGGCACCAGCACCACCACCAAAGGCCCAATTTTTCTGCCCTTGTTCAACAGGGGCATGTAATTACAATTCTTGATCTAATATTTCACAGCAGGGCCTTGTGAGGGCTTACAGTGTTGTGGCCACAACAACACCTAAGGCCCAAATTTCTGCTGAGTATGTAGGGCAGGCCCTTACTTTCAAACATCCAACTTACAAACGACTCCTACTTGCAAATGGAAGGAGACAACAGGAAGTGAGATGAAATCTACCCCTAGGAATGGAAATTCTCTCCTGTAAGAGTTAATATGGGAAAAACATTTCTCCTTTCCACTGATGCTTTATCACCAATACTTGTTTCACAAAAAACCCCAAATTTTCAAAAAACATTTGTCATTGGGACAAAAAGTGAGGTGAAATCTTCTGAAGAGGAGCACAGACAGCAAAACAAATGTCACAGGGGTGATAACCCTTCCCTATGTTTTCCAAAAAGCTTAAAATAGATTTTTTGGTGGGAGCTAAACATGTTAAAAATGTACCAGTTCAAAATTACAGACAGATTCTACTTAACAACAAACCTACAGTCCCTGTCTTGCTTGCACCACCTGTATACTGCTGTTCAGAGTACAGAGCCTGCATACTGCTATTTCCTTTTTTAATTTGGGTGCGGGGTTCCCCTTAATATCCATACAAAACCCAAAGGGCCTGGTAATGGACTGGGGGGTACCCATGCCGTTTGTCTCACTGATTTTCATCCATATTGCCAGGACCCGACATTACATTAAAGCCGCAAGCAGTTTTAAATGACTTTTTTTCCTTTAACCACTTGAGCCCCGGACCATTATGCTGCCTAAGGACCAGAGGTCTTTTTGCAATTTGGCACTGCGTCGCTTTAACTTTTAATTGCGCGGTCATGCAATGCTGTACCCAAATGAAATTTGCGTCCTTTTCTTCCCACAAATAGAGCTTTCTTTTGATGGCATTTGATCACCTCTGCCGTTTTTATTTTTTGCGCTATAAACGGAAAAAGACCGAAAATTTTGAAAAAAAATGATATTTTCTACTTTTTGTTATAAAAAAAATCCAATAAACTCAATTTTAGTCATACATTTAGGCCAAAATTTATTCGGCCACATGTCTTTTGGTAAAAAAAATGTCAATAAGCGTATATTTATTGGTTTGCGCAAAAGTTATAGCGTCTACAAACTAGGGTACATTTTCTGGAATTTACACAGCTTTTAGTTTATGACTGCCTATGTCATTTCTTGAGGTGCTAAAATGGCAGGGCAGTACAAAACCCCCCCAAATGACCCCATTTTGGAAAGTAGACACCCCAAGGAAATTGCTGAGAGGCATGTTGAATCCATTGAATATTTATTTTTTTTGTCCCAAGTGATTGAATAATGACAAAAAAAAAAAAAAAAAAAAATATTTACAAAAAGTTGTCACTAAATGATATATTGCTCAAACATGCCATGGGCATATGTGGAATTACACCCCAAAATACATTCTGCTGCTTCTCCTGAGTATGGGGATACCACATGTGTGGGGCTTTTTGGGAGCCTAGCCGCGTACGGGGCCCCGAAAACCAATCACCGCCTTCAGGATTTCTAAGGGCATAAATTTTTGATTTCACTCCTCACTTCCTATCACAGTTTTGAAGGCCATAAAATGCTAAGATGGCACAAAACCCCCCAAATGACCCCATTTTGGAAAGTAGACACCCCAAGCTATTTGCTGAGAGGCATGTTGAGTCCATGGAATATTTTATTTTTTGACACAAGTTGCGGGAAAGTGACAATTTTTTTTTTTTTTGCACAAAGTTGTCACTAAATGATATATTTCTCACACAGGTCATGGGCATATGTGGAATTGCACCCCAAAATACATTTATGGAAAAAAATCTTGCGAGCCACAATTATCCAGTGCCTTAATGGAAATTCAACCAAACAGCTACCCGGCTGCAGGCGCAGATCACGTATTCATGACCGTGCGATAAATGATATATGAAAAAAATGCGCCGCGCCTAGGGGTGTAACTGAATAACTGTAAGTCTAAGTACAAATCATAGATAATAAAGCGTGCAAATCAAATAGAGTCTAAAGCTCTGATCACTTACTAAGATCACCTGCTGTGTGAACCCTAAAGCTCTGATCACTTACTAAGATCACCTGCTGTGTGAATCCTATGACCAAACACACTAAAAAATATCTAGTGCAATAAATCACAAAGTGCAATGTGCATAGAAAAACGTAATAAGATAAATATACAATCCACAGTGATTAAAATATAATCATTCCTAATAAGGTGTATATGCTAAAAAATGTTACACATATGTAGATCCACTGTGATTAAAATGAAAAAAGAAAAAAAATTAAATAAAACAATATATATATTCGTAAAACACAAACAGAGTAAATCAATCACATGCGTGGGCGAATTGAAACTATAATCGCCCTAATAAAGGTGTTCAAATCACATCCGTGAAAAAATCTTCCAATCCAGTAACATAAAGTGACCAAGTTCAAATAAAAGTCAGTGTAATGGTGATGGTTCAAAGAAAAAGTTCCGGTTTTGAATCAAACGTGCCCAAAGAAAAACATGCTGTGAAGTGCCTTGGTGACCCCCAATGTGATTGCGCTCACCTTGGAGCGTGTGACACAGGTTTTAATTGTGTCAATACACGCTTTTGGAGCCACCCCTGGGCTCAGTATTAGGTACAGCTGATTCCCACACTGGATTCTTTATGGCTCCACTCACATCAGACCATATAAAAGAAAAAGGCTAATATAGTATAATACCGTAGGATACTTTTATTAAAATCACATCCAATCCCCACATGGGGTACTCACATTTATAAGGTGCTCATGTGCACCAAACATAACATAGGAAAAAACGGCTGTGCGGCGTGCTGCGGGGTGTGAGAGCTCCACAACCCAGCTCTGTGCTGATCGCTCCGTCCTGGCCCCTCCCCTACGCGTCTTCGACACAGGGAGTCACGTGTCTTCATCAGGGGGATATGATTGGACGGGCGCTCTACAGTTTAAATACCCTAACGGTGGCCATTTTGCGTAAGACCGCGGACATTAATATGCTGGGCTCCACTCCTCCTAGTGAATTTAAAGCCATTAACAGCGGCCATTTTGCGTGGGACCGCAGACATATATACAATGGGCTCCGCTTTGAATACTCACAGCACAAAAATAATGCATCTATACGAACTCCAAATATAACTATATCCTGTAATAAAAATATCCTGTAATAAAAATACCCAGGACGGAGCTAGGAAGGGATTGGAAACTCACACCGCTCAGCATACCCTCAAACTAAGTATATACTAGTAAACATGGAAATGACTGTAATGATGATTAATAAATAATATGCAGGCATAGTGCAGACATGGTGATTAAAAAAATTTAAAAAATTGGGTTTTATGGCAAGCGGATAAACGCCCTTTAATCGCATGATCTGCGAGTTGAATGTCATAATCGCATGGTGTATGAATATAGATCAACATTAAAAACTAATTTTAAAACCTAGGTCAGGTTTATACATGCCCCACAATCGCATAACATGCGACTAAATAATATTTAATCGCATGGTGTGAAATATAATATAAAACATCAATAATTAATTAAGAACAAACGAAAAGGAGCTGATTTGATTAAGTCTAAGGTCAAGTTCGTGTGTGACCATCGTTTGCACAACTTACAACTAGGTGTATAAAATCGCATGATGTGTAAATACAGTAAAAAATATCAAAAATTACTTAGAAAACATACCCTCAAACTAAGTAAATACTAGTAAACATGGAAATGACTGTAATGATGATTAATAAATAATATGCAGGCATAGTGCAGACATGGTGATTAAATGTATAAATGTATAACCTACCCTTTAGATAAACTCCATAAGAATATATACTGGGAAACAACTACCCGTATCATCATAATAAAAACAATAAAAAATCTTTAACAAAATAAAATTGGGTTTTAGGGCAAACTAATAAAAAAAAAATAAAAAATAAAAAAATTGGGTTTTATGGCAAGCTGATAAACGCCCTTTAATCGCATGATCTGCGAGTTGAATGTCATAATCGCATGGTATATGAATATAGATCAACATTAAAAACTAATTTTAAAACCTAGGGCAGGTTTATACATGCCCCACAATCGCACAACATGCGACCAAATAATATTTAATCGCATGGTGTGAAATATAATATAAAACATCAATAATTAATTAAAAACAAACGAAAAGGAGCCGATTTGATTAAGTCTAAGGTCAAGTTCGTGTGTGACCATCGATCGCACAACTTACAACTAGGTGTATAAAATCGCATGGTGTGTAAATACAGTAAAAAATATCAAAAATTACTTAGAAAACATGCGAGATCAAATTCCTTGTTCAACCCACCAGGCGACAAGGAGCCAAGTTGGTATATCCACCATGACTCGCGTTTGCTAATGTCCCTGGTATAGTTAGAGCCTCTCCAATTACGTTTTGGGGCCTCCAATCCCCAAAAACTCATACCCTGCGTGCTCTGATTATGCGCATTCTTAAAATGTACGTATAAAAAATGGCTATCAGATCCATTCCGTATGTTCCTAACGTGCTCCTCCATACGGTCTTTTAAAGCCCTAATAGTACGGCCAACATAGAACAAATTGCAAGGGCACTGGATTACATATACCACTCCAATGGTGTCACAAGAAACAAAGTCATCTATCTTGTATATTTGTCCATTACGGGGGTTATGGAATTCTTTAACTCTCTTAGTGTTAGATGGTACTCTGATACAACTATAACATCTCCCACATCCAAAAAAGCCCTTTAAATCCCAGAACATCTTCGGTTTTGGTAGGGGAGGTTCTACTACATTGTGTACTAATCGGTCACGTAGACAGGGCGCTCTTTTATAAACAATCTTAGGACTGTCAGGTATCAATTCTCTTAAATGACAGTCCTGTTTGAGTACATTCCAGTACTTTTTTAAAATCTTCTCTACGTCCTTACTTTGTAGACAATAGTCCAAAACTATACAAGTTCCATCATATTCATCATCACCCACAGTAATATCTTTATCTTTCAGTAAATCATCCCTCTTATAATTCTTCACCAAACTTTTCTCTTTTTCTAAAAATTCTTCCTTGTAACCTTTATCCAGAAACATCCTTTTTAATCTATCCGCTTGGGAATCAAAGTCATCATCTTGCGTACAGTTTCTCCTCATTCTTGTGAACTGTCCTCTGGGGATATTGCTAAGCCACGGTTTGTGATGGCAACTAGTAATAGGAATGTAGGAGTTGCGATCAGTAGTTTTAAAAAAAGACCTCGTAATAACACCATGGGTTGTGGTCACAATCTCTAAGTCAAGAAAGTGTATGCGGTCCCTACTAATCTCCCAAGTCAGAGAGATACCTCGATCATTATTATTCATAGACTCCAACAATTCCGTTAGTGATTCTGCACTCCCCTTCCATATGATCAAAAGATCATCTATAAATCTTCTGTACAGTAGTAAGTCTCCATATTGCTCAATTTGCACTGACTCCTCTTCCCATTTGGCCATGTACAAGTTTGCTACACTCGGGGCGAATTTCGCGCCCATGGCCACACCCCTTATTTGTAGGAAGAACCTATTATCATACCAAAAAAAGTTATGGTGTAAACAAAAATTTAAACACTTTAAAATGAACCCGCATAGGCCCCTATCAAAATCCTCTTCCTTACTTAAGGCCCATTCCACGGCTTCCAAGGCCCCTTCATGATTAATGTTGGTATATAATGAAGCTACATCACCCGTAGCCATTATTATATTGCCATCCGTGACGTATTCATCCAACAATTGAAGGGTATGCTTAGTATCCTTCAAATAAGCACGTGTTTTCTTCACTAGGGGTTGTAGATGGAGGTCAATGTACTCCCCCAATCTAGAAGTGAGGGACTCAATCCCACTCACAATGGGCCATCCTGGTGGGTTTACACTATCTTTATGAATTTTGGGAAGATAATATATTACTGGGATCCTACTAACTGTGGGAATTAAGTATTTAGCTTCTTGATTATTCAGGAATTCATTATCCACCCCGTATTTTATAATCAAATCTAGTTCCTTCCTGAAATCCCTAGAGGGATCAGTACTTAATGCTTGGTATGTGCTCTCATCATTCAATATCCTATTCATCTCATCCTTGTATTGCTGTAATGAGAGTACCACGATACCCCCCCCCCCCTTGTCCGCCGGTCTGATGACAATATCTGTTCTTTTTTCCAACGACTCCAGTCCCTTTTTGAAATTCCTATGTTCATGCACTTTTTTAATAGGCAGCTGTTCAAGCTCTGTGTTGACCAGTTTTTTAAAAAGGTCCACATACTTATTATTAGCCACAAAAGGGTTGAAGACAGAATTATTTCTCAACCCCGTAAATTTCTCATTAATAGCTGTTTTTTCTACCGGATTTAAAGCGAAATACTTTTTAATATTAAGCTTCCTAATGAACTTCTGCACTCCTACATATGTATCAAATTTATTAAGACCCTTTTTAGGTGCAAACTTTATCCCCTTATCAAGTATTGAGATCTCTTCCCTTGATAAGTCCTTGCCACTCAAATTGAAGATTCCTTCACCTAATCTTCCCGCCTTCTTTTTCTGCTGTAACCTTCGTCCGGATCTTCTTCCCCTCTTCCTGGATTTCTTCCTTCGCGGGTAAATCCATCCCGGTTCTTCCCTAAAAAAGACTCATCAGAATATCGATCACTATTGTCTGCAAGTGGTTGGTAGCTGTTGTATACTGGAACCCCATATTGATCTTGTGTGTGTCTATCATAACGTGTCCTCTGGGGTTTAGGTGAATAATAAACTCCATTTCTTTGGGGTTCATCCCTATATTGAGGGAACCGTCCATAACCTTGAGGTGGGGGTGGTGGAGGTGCTGGAGGACCCCCATATGGTGGACGTCGATCACCCCTCATCGGTGTCCCTTGTTGGTAACCTTGATTTCTATTATATTGTGGTCCATAGGAACGATTTTCACTATGTTGTGCACCCCTCCTATTTGGTGTATGGTAGGATTGATGTCCTCTGCCATATTGATTTCCACCGTAGTAGGGTTTAAAACCATTTCCCCTATGATGCGGTGCCCCATAACCCCAATTTCCTTGGTTAGTAGGGGGACCCTGATATGGGTTATCATATCTTCTTCCGTTCAACCCTTGATGTGTGTCATAATCCATCTGCGCCCTTCTTAGGGGTTGCCGAAGAGGTGTATAAGGTTGCTTATCCTCATATTGATGTGGTGGATGTCCTCTATTAGGTGGTCTTCCATCCTGCTGTTGTTGATTTGGTGGATAGGGTGCTCTAGCACCTACATTTTGGTCACCCGTATTATCTATCTGCGAATTATTGGCAACATTATTTTCCAACGTTGCTTGCCATCTGTAAACTCGTTTATTCTGGTAATCATCCAGATCTCTCTGGTATTTTTTCTTTTTTCCATTTCTGTTCTCTAAATCCTTTTTCTGCATATTTTTCTGCAGTTCACCCATGTGCTTATTATATTCCGGTGTATCTTTAAAAGGAGAGATTTTACCCCTAATTTCCTTAATCTGATTCTCCAAAGATTTCAATTTGCGTTGTTTCCTTTTAATCAGAAATTCCATAATCTCTCTCCCTTTACTTTCAAAGAACGAGTACCATTCATCTATATCCTCATTTCCCAATAAACCATCATTGATTGGGACATCCCATCTGAGTTTTCTGGGGATTAAGTTATCTTTCAAATATTTTTCCATCGTGGATTGGTCCCACCAGACATTTTTTTTTATTAGTTTGCCCTAAAACCCAATTTTATTTTATTAAAGATTTTTTTATTGTTTTTATTATGATGATACGGGTAGTTGTTTCCCAGTATATATTCTTATGGAGTTTATCTAAAGGGTAGGTTATACATTTATACATTTAATCACCATGTCTGCACTATGCCTGCATATTATTTATTAATCATCATTACAGTCATTTCCATGTTTACTAGTATTTACTTAGTTTGAGGGTATGTTTTCTAAGTAATTTTTGATATTTTTTACTGTATTTACACATCATGCGATTTTATACACCTAGTTGTAAGTTGTGCGATCGATGGTCACACACCAACTTGACCTTAGACTTAATCAAATCAGCTCCTTTTCGTTTGTTCTTAATTAATTATTGATGTTTTATATTATATTTCACACCATGCGATTAAATATTATTTAGTCGCATGTTATGCGATTGTGGGGCATGTATAAACCTGACCTAGGTTTTAAAATTAGTTTTTAATGTTGATCTATATTCATACACCATGCGATTATGACATTCAACTCGCAGATCATGCGATTAAAGGGCGTTTATCCGCTTGCCATAAAACCCAATTTTTTAAATTTTTTTAATCACCATGTCTGCACTATGCCTGCATATTATTTATTAATCATCATTACAGTCATTTCCATGTTTACTAGTATTTACTTAGTTTGAGGGTATGCTGAGCGGTGTGAGTTTCCAATCCCTTCCTAGCTCCGTCCTGGGTATTTTTATTACAGGATATTTTTATTACAGGATATAGTTATATTTGGAGTTCGTATAGATGCATTATTTTTGTGCTGTGAGTATTCAAAGCGGAGCCCATTGTATATATGTCTGCGGTCCCACGCAAAATGGCCGCTGTTAATGGCTTTAAATTCACTAGGAGGAGTGGAGCCCAGCATATTAATGTCCGCGGTCTTTCGCAAAATGGCCACCGTTAGGGTATTTAAACTGTAGAGCGCCCGTCCAATCATATCCCCCTGATGAAGACACGTGACTCCCTGTGTCGAAGACGCGTAGGGGAGGGGCCAGGACGGAGCGATCAGCACAGAGCTGGGTTGTGGAGCTCTCACACCCCGCAGCACGCCGCACAGCCGTTTTTTCCTATGTTATGTTTGGTGCACATGAGCACCTTATAAATGTGAGTACCCCATGTGGGGATTGGATGTGATTTTAATAAAAGTATCCTACGGTATTATACTATATTAGCTATTATATTATACTATATTACTGGATTGGAAGATTTTTTCACGGATGTGATTTGAACACCTTTATTAGGGCGATTATAGTTTCAATTCGCCCACGCATGTGATTGATTTACTCTGTTTGTGTTTTACGAATATATATATTGTTTTATTTAATTTTTTTTCTTTTTTCATTTTAATCACAGTGGATCTACATATGTGTAACATTTTTTAGCATATACACCTTATTAGGAATGATTATATTTTAATCACTGTGGATTGTATATTTATCTTATTACGTTTTTCTATGCACATTGCACTTTGTGATTTATTGCACTAGATATTTTTTAGTGTGTTTGGTCATAGGATTCACACAGCAGGTGATCTTAGTAAGTGATCAGAGCTTTAGGATTCACACAGCAGGTGATCTTAGTAAGTGATCAGAGCTTTAGACTCTATTTGATTTGCACGCTTTATTATCTATGATTTGTACTTAGATTTACAGTTATTCAGTTACACCCCTAGGCGCGGCGCATTTTTTTCATATACCAAAATACATTTAGCTGCTTCTCCTGAGTATGGGGATACCACATGTGTGGGACTTTTTGGGAGCCTAGCCGCATACGGGGCCCCGAAAACCAAGCACCGCCTTCAGGATTTCTAAGGGCGTAAAGTTCTGATTTCACTCACGCATGGTGAGTATTTTGCAGCTCTCATTTGTTTTTGAAAATGAAGAAAGACAAGAAAAATGTATTTTTTTTTCTTTTTTCAATTTTCAAAAGTTTGTGACAAAAAGTGAGGTCTGCAAAATACTCACTATACCTCTCAGCAAATAGCTTGGGGTGTCTATTTTCCAAAATGGGGTCATTTGGGGGGGGGGGGGGTTGTGCCATCTGGGCATTCCATGGCCTCCGAAACTGTGCTAGGCCCTTAGAAGGCTCCCAAAAAGTCCCACACATGTGGTATCCCCATACTCAGGAGAAGCAACAGAATGTATTTTGGGGTGTAATTTCACATATTCCCATGGCATGTTTGGGCAAAATATCATTTAGTGACATCTTTGTGCAAAAAAAAAAAAAAAAAAGTTTTGTCTCTTTCCCGCAACTTGTGTCATAATATAAAATATTCCATGGACTCGACATGCCTCTCAGCAAATAGCTTGGGGTGTCTACTTTCCAAAATGGGGTCATTTGGGGGGGGTTTGAACTGTCCTGGCATTTTATGCACAACATTTAGAAGCTTATGTCACACATCACCCACTCTTCTAACCACTTGAAGACAAAGCCCTTTCTGACACTTTTTGATTACATGAAAAAATAATTTTTTTTTGCAAGAAAATTACTTTGAACCCCCAAACATTATATATATTTTTTAAAGCAAATGCCCTACAGATTAAAATGGTGGGTGTTTCATATTTTTTTTTCACACAGTATTTGCGCAGCGATTTTTCAAACGCATTTTTTTGGGAAAAAAACACACTTTTTTAAATTTTAATGCACTAAAACACACTATATTGCCCAAATGTTTGATGAAATAAAAAAGATGATCTTAGGCCGAGTACATGGATACCAAACATGACATGCTTTAAAATTGCGCACAAACGCGCAGCGGCGACAAAATAAATACATTTTTAAAAGCCTTTAAAAGCCTTTACAGGTTACCACTTTAGATTTACAGAGGAGGTCTACTGCTAAAATTACTGCCCTTGTTCTGCCCTTCGTGGTGATACCTCACATGCATGGTGCAATTGCTGTTTACATTTGACGCCAGACCGACGCTTGCGTTCGCCTTTGCGCGAGAGCAGGGGGGGTCAGGGGTGCTTTTTTTTTTTTTTTCTTTATTATTTTTTTGGTTTTTTATCTTATTTTTAAACTGTTCCTTTCATTTTTATTTTTTTTTAATTAATTTTATTGTTATCTCAGGGAATGTAAATATCCCCTATGATAGCAATAGGTAGTGACAGGTACTCTTTTTTTAAAAAAATTGGGCTCTATTAGACCCTAGATCTCTCCTCTGCCCTCAAAGCATCTGACCACACCAAGATCGGTGTGATAAAATGCTTTCCCAATTTCCCAATGGCGCTGTTTACATTTGGCGAAATCTAAGTCATGAAATGCTCGTAGCTTCCGGTTTCTTAGGCCATAGAGATGTTTGGAGCCATTCTGGTCTCTGATCAGCTCTATGGTCAGCTGGCTGAATCACCGGCTGCATTTTCAGGTTCCCTGTTGGGACAGGAAAGCCAGAGAAAAACATGGAAGACGGTGGGGGAGAGGGGGGGCATTCCCTCCCACTGCTTGCAAAAGCAGTCTAGAGGCTAATTAGCCGCTAGGATTGCTTTTACATGAAAGCCGACCGCAGGCTGAAAAGAATGATACCAAGATGATACCTAAACCTGCAGGCATCATTCTGGTATAACCACTCAAAGTCCAGCAACATACCAGTACATTGCTGGTCCTTGTTAGGCATATATTGTAAACTTTTTTTTCATGCAGCCTGTGGGCTGAACGAAAAAAAGATATTGATCGGTGGGTATGCCCACCATTAGAATACCTCCCTTCATCCACCCACTTCTAATGATGGGCATACATGCACCATTTATATATGCCGAAGCATGGGGGCATGAAATCACCTCCGACAGCGCTGGAGTCACGGCTTTATATATCGTGGGAGCAAACGCTGTTGCTGTCAAGATAAATAAATCCGCGCTGCAACTGAATGGCGTACCTGCTAAGCAAATGATGGTTAACAATGGTTAACAATAAAACAAAGTAACATTACAGTATAACAGTAAGACTTACCATACCTGCAAAGCAAATACAAAAAAAAAAATAAAACATTTAACGCAACCTGTGCCTAAAATATATATATGCCGAAGCATGGGGGCATCCTCCCGCAAAAGGCAGGAGCAAATTGCTCCTCCACCCACTGCTGCCCCCACGCTTCGGCATATATGCTGAAGTATGTAACTGTGGTGGTGAAATCACCTCCGACAGCGCTGGAGTCACGGCTTTATATATCGTGGGAGCAAACGCTGTTGCTGTCAAGATAAATAAATCCGCGCTGCAACTGAATGGCGTACCTGAAAACAATAAAATGGTTAACAACAAAACACAGTAAACGGTAAAGTATAAAAAATCTGAAAAGGAAACATGGTAAAACATAATAACAATAAAACATTGCAGAATAGAATAGAGTAAAAAAGAGAAGAACAATAGAGAGAGAGAGAACAATAAAACAACAACTATTTTTGTTTTTTTTATTTTATATTTTTAACTTTTAACTTTTGTAACTCGTTCCAGGTTTGGGTCTCTCAAAATGCAATGGCATCTTGGGAGACCCTGTGTTAGTGTGCCTAGTCTGTGCAGTGCTGAACCCTACGCTAATACTCAACTAATGTATGGTAGCGTTCAAAGCATTCACCCATGCAAAGACCAGGATTGCCAGGACAGGAGGGACAATAAGACCGCGTGTCACGCCTAAATCCGCGCTTGCTGCAGACACGACATCTTTTTTGGGGGGCTCGTTGGGTAGGGGTACTCGGGATGGCATAAAGAAAATGCCGCTCATGCAGCCGGCTTACTGCATTTGGTTGGGGAAGGTGAGGTAGAGCACCGTCTGGAAACAGAAGGGCTCTGATGATCTCTTCCTGGAATTTAAGGAAGGATCCAGTCTGTCCTGAAGCTCTGTATAGCACATGAGCATTCAGCAAAGCCAATTGAAATAAGTATACAGACACTTTTTTGTACCAGCGTCTGGCCTTACGGGCAACTAGGTACGGCGCCAACAACTGGTCGTTGAGGTCCACCCCTCCCATATTAAGGTTGTATTCGTGGACACAGAGGGGTTTCTCCACAACACCAGTCGCCGTAGGAATTTGGGTCGTCGTGTCTGCATGAAGGGAGGTGAGAACGAAAACATTCTTCTTATCCCTCCACTTCATAGCAAGCAAATTATTATACTTCAAGCAGGCTCTCTCCCCCAGCCTAAGACGGGAATCTACAAGCCGCTGGGGAAAGCCCCGGCGATTAGGTCGCACGGTGCCACATGCTCCAATCTGCTGATCAAACAAGTGACTAAAAAGTGGCACGCTCGTATAATAATTGTCCACGTACAAGTGGTACCCCTTTCCGAATAAGTCCCACACTATCTTGCCAGCGCTTTCTATGTAGTCAGGGCAGTTTGTCGGCTCTACGTGACAGCGGGACACTACTAGTGCTTGCCACCTCGCCAGCTTGAACTGCACTTATGGGACTCGCCACGTCACCACGTGATACTGCAGTGCTGGATGTACGACCAGGGTGTACTAGGCCGCTGGTGCTTGCCAGTTCACCAGAAGGAGTAGCGGTGCTAGTACTTCTCTGCTCCATACGAGAGCCCTGCGGTTCTTGCACTTCAAGGACAGAAGAAGATTGGGGTCTGGTACGCCTGACCTTAGCAGGGACCACAACTCTGTCGTCAGAGCTATCTGTCATGGAGCCGCTGTCCTCTACAGGTTCGTATTCTGAGCCTGAACTTGACAGATGAGTGACTTCCTCTTCACCATCTGTCATACTCAGAAACGTGTAGGCCTCTTCACTAGTGTACCTTCTATTTGCCATTTTGGGCTCTAAATTTAGGGATACACTAGTGAGACTCACAGGCAAAAAAGCTCCTGACTGTCAGCGACTGATTCAAAACGCTACCAAAAAACTGTTAGCGATCGCAGGGATCAGGCCTGACTCTGCGAACGCTGCAGTTATGTGTGCTTAGTGTTTTGTAAGTGACAGTTATCGATCGATACTGCACTTGGGTGGGCTGGGCAGGGCGGGGCCGAGGAGCAAAACGCAGGTGCTAGCAGGTATCTGGGCTGATCCCGCTAACACTGCGTTTCAGGGAACCCTAAACTGCTGGGGAGTATAGATCTGATCGGATCAGATATCGATCCGCTCAGATACTATAGCACTAAGGGAGGTGTATGCTGCGTGCGTGGGTTTTAGCGGTACTGGCACTAACCTGACGCTGCCTGGGGCGACGCAGACCTTATCTGATCCTAAAAACTTAACTTCTATCACCGCCGGGCAATTAGGGGGTTAAACCTTTATAGGGTAATAAACGGCGGGTGCCCTAAAACTATAATAAACTGTAATAAACTACAAAAAACAAACTAGCTAACCAGCGTCACCCGTAACACTTATACGGTGATCGCTGGTGAAAGGGTTAACTAGGGGGCAATCAGGGGGTTAAAACCTTTAGCAGGTAGTATATGGGGGTCCCTGTCGCTATAAAACACTGACAGCGAACCTATATACTTACCTCCCTAACTAGCGTCACCTGTGTCACTAATACAGCGATCAGAAAAACGATCGCTTAGCGACACTGGTGACGGGGGGTAATCAAGGGGTTAACTTTTATTAGGGGGGGTTAGGGGGGTACCCTGGACCTAAGGGGGGGTACCCTAGACCTAAAGGGGGCTAACCTAACTGCCCTAAAACTTTTAACTGACACAAACTGACACCAATGCAAAAAAAAAAAAAAAATGCTATTGGTGTCAGAGTGACAGGGGGTACAGGGGGGTGATCAGGGGGTGACAAGTGTGCCTGGCGTGTTCTACTGTTAGTGTAGTGTTGTGCAGACTTACTTGATGTCTTCTTTCCTCGGCGCGGCGACGAAAAGACCGACTCGAGGAGAGATGACATCACTTCCTTTCCCTCTGTTTACATTACAGAGGGAAAGGAAGCATTCTCATTCGCCTGGAGCGATCGGGAGGGGGTGGCCAACAATGGATGGCCACCCCCTCACCTCTCATCGCCCGGGAAGAAATGGCGACCCCCACCCGCGGAAGGCAAATCACGTACATGTACGTGATTTTGCCTGTCCGTGCCACCTTGCCGACGTACATCGGCGTGAGGCGGTCGTTAAGTGGTTAAAAATGACATTTTGTGCACGGACTGTTGACTGTTCTAAGCACGGGAAACACGCGCCACTTTACAGGCATACTATAGACACCCCCCAGGTACGATATTTAAAGTAATATTTCACTTTTTTTTTTTAACTTTAAGCATCATTAAAATCACTGCTCCCGAAAAAACGGACGTTTTTAAAAGTTTTTTTTGCATTGATACATGTCCCCTGGGGCAGGACCCGGGTCCCCAAACCCTTTTTAGGACAATACCAAGCAAATTAGCCTTTAAAATGAGCACTTTTGATTTCGAACGTTCGAGTCCCATAGACGTCAATGGGGTTCTAACGTTCGTGCAAATTTTCGATCCGTTCCCAGGTTCTGGTGCGAACCGAACTGGGGGGTGTTCGGCTCACCCCTAATCCTGATAAAACGTAGCTGGTTAGGGCGGTGAAGGCTGTGGTCAGAGGTCATGCGAAATAGACCTCTGTCTACATTCCTCCACCAGAGAAGCCATTCTGTCTCAAGCAGTACAGACTTCCTGGAGGCCACAAAGAAATTGGGGAGACTATTCAAGAACTGTTGAGAATAGGGATCTTTAGACCTGCTTTAAGTCCTTTTGTTTTTGTCTCCGGTGTTCCCAGTAAAGAAACCTGATGGGACATATAGAATGACTGTGGATTACAGAGGTCTAAACAAAGTGGCACCTCCATTGAAGTCGACTGTACCTGATATGATCTTAATCATTGAGAAAACTGCTAAAGAGGCAGGAGAATATTACGCTGTGATAGACAGTAATGGTTTCTTTTCCATTTTGATAGACCCAGCGTGTCAGAACCAGGTTGCCTTTGTGTGGGATTGCCGTCAGTACACTTTCATCGTGCTTCCTCAAGACAATGTACATTCTCCACTGATTTGTCATGGACTGGTTGCCCAAGATTTAAGTACCCTGAATTTGAAAGTCACTGTTTCACTACATTGATGACATCATGATCTCTGGGATGAAAGAAGATGTAACTAAAGCACTGAACCTGCTGATACAGCACATTGAGAACAGAGGGTGGACTATCAACAAAGACAAGGTCCAAGGACCTGCCCCAAAGGTGAAATTCATGGGAATGTGGACAAGGCTGCAGAGGAATATTCCAGAGACAGTTGTGCAAACTATCCAGTCCCTGTTGCCCCCTACTACCAAAGAGGAGGCATAGAAGTTCATTGGAATTGTGGGATTCTGGAGATCGTTCATCCCACATCGTGGACTTATCCTGATAGATGGATAGATAGATGTATATGTGTGTGTTTATGTGTGTATATATATATATATATATATAATCTCTATTAGTCACCAGGAAAAAAACTGACTTCTCATGGGGTTCAGAGCAGTGGACCGCATTCCTTGCTGCTCACAGAAGCCATTTTGCAGCATCAGGGATTAGGACCCATGAGACAAAAAGTACACTTTCAGCTGGATGTAGTGGAGCAAGATGGTACCATATTTTGGAGTCTGTGGCAGCCAAATGAAAAAGGAACAAGAGCAATACCCATTGGATTTTGGTCCAAACAACTGACAGGGGCACAGAAGAGATGCACGCCCCTAGAGAAGTACCTGTTTGGGGCCTACATAGCACTTCAACATGTAGAGACCATTACAGGAAAGGACACAGTCACCATACATACTGCATTGCCAATAGCAGGATGGGTGAGAGATAATAGACTGACCACTAGGACAGCTGTAGCCCAGAAACAGACACTGATGAAATGTAAGTGGTACCTTCAAGAAAGAGGGGGTATTGCAGCTGAGGATGTTAGACATTTCAAAACAGTTGGCAAGGCTTGTTACTTTTACCAGCACAAAGAAGAAATGCCTGTGCTGCACTCATCCCCCATTTAAGAGGCTTCACCCTTTGAGTCTCTGTCGGAAGACATGAAAGAGTCAGCGTGGTTCACTGATGTTTCTGCCAGCTGCCTTATCTGGGCGGCAATGGACCGCAGCATCCTACAACCCAAGAACAGACAATCCTGCAGGAGATCAGAATTTGAGGATCCAGTCAGTATGCAGAGTTAAAAGCTGTAGTGATGACTCTTTAGGAGGATCCTTCTTCCCATGTCACTATCTACACTGACAGCTGGGCAGTTTTTAAAGGACTGGCAACTTAGATGCCCACTTGGAAATCCAATAAATGACTCATGGAAAGGTGGTGTGGAGAGGCAAGGAAGTCGGACTACATCTGGAAGGAAGCTCTCTCCCACACAACAAAAGTGGGGCATGTTGATGCACATGTGCCCCTAGTTCCAGACTTGGAGAACTAGATAAGAGTTGCAGATGAAATTGCTAAACTGAAGGCAGTTGTGCACATTGATCCTGTCTTTATGAACTTGGCCAACTCTGCCCACAAGCAATCTGGACATTTGGGGCAGAAAAGCAACATATGAATGGGCACAGCAGAGAGGATTGCCTATATCCATGGACATGATAAAGGCTGTAATAGGGAACTGTACAGTGTGGAGAAGTGCGACAATGGCCATTGCTAAAGTACTCCACCAGGTCGATTTAAGAGGGGTGAGAGGCCTGCAGCGATCTGGCAGATTGACTTCATTGGTCCCCTGCCCAGGGGAAACAATGGACTGAGATATTGTTGCACTGCAGTGGACACCTATTCAGGACTTTTGCTTGTTCATCCTTGCAAATGTGCAGATTAAGCCACAACGCTTGAACTGCTACAGAAACTTGTTGCTCATGGT
The DNA here is from genome assembly GCA_037952925.1 of Lithobates clamitans. Lineage (NCBI taxonomy): Eukaryota > Metazoa > Chordata > Amphibia > Anura > Ranidae > Lithobates > Lithobates clamitans. The sequence goes on along the minus strand of JBBGZY010001390.1, from coordinate 73,865 downwards.
TGTCCCAAAAGTGATAACGGCTCACACTTCACCGGAACAACAGTACAGCAGTGGGCCAAAGATTCTGAATTGGTTGTGCCACATCCCATATCATCCACAGGCAGCTGGTTTGATTGAAAGATACGAGCTATTGAAGGACCAGATATGCAAACTTACACCCACACATACACTAAGGGGGTAGGATCGGGTCCTCACATAGGCAGTCATGTTAAATTCTAGGCCAAAAGCAAACCATATGAGAGGATGGTAGGGGCTGGGCCACATATTCGACAGCTGGAGTGCAGAGAACAGTATTTATGTAAGTTTCCTGAAAGAGCAGGGCTTAACAGATGCCATGTTACTGCTTCCCATGACCTAGAAACCAAGTGTGACATAGCTGACGCCCATCTAGGAATGAGAGGGAATCTGGCAGGAAGGTTTGAAGTTATTTTTGCATTGGGAGATGAGCTTCAAGACAGTGACTGGGACTCTGGTTAGTGGATACTTCTCAGCAAGAGTTGAAAGTGAGGCTATATAACATCAAACCTTCCAAGATAAACAGCAGTGATCTTCTGGAAAATAACAGTATATTTCCTCTCCTCCCTATTGATGTGCTTTGGGAGGGTCAGAAGTGAATACAGGCAGGTGGCAAAGTGTTGGTCCGATATCCAGGCAAGAAGCCAGTTAGAGGAGAGATTATAGCAGAAGGGTCGGGATCTACTGTTTATGTATTATTAGAAGGAACAGATAATCAGCTTTGTTTTCCATGCCACAGGCTGTCTCCGATTTGATGCAGAGTGGTTTAATGATGGACAGAATAAAGGAAGACAAGAGCTGTGGAGAGCAAGACCTTTGCTGTATTACAAGCCTGGACTTGTTTCTAAAGAACTTTAGAATGGACTTTCTAATGAACTTTTAGCCAAAGACTGAAACACCTCAGTGACAGAAATATAGGAGGGGTTGCATTCAAGGAAAATGAATGTGTAGAATGAGTTGTTAGTAATGAAGAGATTTTCTGTGTGTAGGCTGAGAGAAAAGTCAAGGGCGGAATGTGTGTTAGATATATAATCTCTATCTATTTATTTATAGCAAATATATAGATATGATATGATTTTCAGACTCGATTTTTAACGAAGATCGGGTTAGTCTGAGTGTTTCTCAAATGAATGCCTTGGTAACAATGGGATCTGTTGACAATGGTTACAAACTCGTTTACCTTAAACAACTGCCAACAAACTGGTCAACAAGAGCCCAAATAAAAGGAGCAGTAGAGACTCATAGTGAGGCCACTCATGCTTTAACACCAAGAGACTCATCTGTAATCAGCCAAGAAGGTACTTTATTCCTGAAGAAGCCTGAGTCCTAGTTGTCAATGGAGATCACAAACACACAGTAACTGGAGTTAAGTAACTTCTAAGTGTATTTCTACTGTTACAGACCATAGTTTCTGCTTATTTGCTAGGCATCTTGCTATAGATATCTGTCAGTCTTGTACTGTATTCCTAATATTGTAATAGTTTTGTATGTGCATCATTTTTGTTCAGTAAAAGCACATTTACACACTGCAGAGGTCTCGGCTTCCTTGCTTATACCTCAAAGTAACCTTGTTAGATAGACACAAGCAAAACAAACATCTTCAGTTTTACTCAAATTAGTGGATGCAAACATGAATACACCCCACAACAAAAACTACTACATCTAGTATTTTGATGAGGTCATACAGGACAGCACCAAGTCTTCTAGGCATGGAATGAACAAGTTGGCGACATATATTACAACATCAATCTTTTTCCATTCTTCAAGACCGAGCCTGGATTCTGGCTGGAGAGTGATGCTCAACTTGTCTCTTCAGAATTCTCCATAGGTGTTCCATTGGATTTAGATCAGGCGACATACTTGGCCACTGATTCATTTTCACCATGTTCTTCAGAAGTGTAACAGCAGCCTTAGTGTTTTGTATCCTTGTCATGTTGGAAAAGTGCATGACGACCAAGGGCACATAGTGATTGTAGCATCTTTTCTTTCAACATAGAGCAGTACATTTGTGAATTCACAATACCATCAATGAAATACAACTCCAACACCAGCAGCACTTATGCAGCCCCACAGAGGGAGACTACAACCACCATGTTTCACTGTAGGGCCCATGCATTTTTCTTTGTACTCCTTGCAGTTTTTTTGAAGCCATCAGTTCCAAAAACATTTATCAGAGTCCAATAGTCTTTTTCAGCATGGGCGCTGGCAAATTCTAGGTGGGCTTTTCTGTGCATGGGCAGGTGAGGATTCCTTAGTGGATGACACACATGCATGCCATTTCTCTGCAGTGTATGCTGTATTGTGTCATGGGAAACACTTACCCCAGTATGACGTTTATAAACGGGGGATTTTGGGACTTTAAATGAACCCATGGCCTGGTAAGGTCATGTGCCTCCGTCCCTGTCAATATGAGGAAAAAGGAGGTGGGACTTTATGTGAAGCAACTGAATAGAATACAGGATATTAAATATTTTAATACCCCCCAAACACATAATTACATATGTTAAATTCCATTAACATAGAAATACACACTAAATCGTGATATCGATTTCTAAAACCATGGTAACTGGTAATAACATGGTTAGGTTACAGAGTCCACCAAAATTCATAATTAGATATACATATATTGCAAGATAACATCTGCAAGGCCTATGGACTTTCTGATCCCTATTACAGTAATGTGATTATGTATTGGCATAAGCTATTAAACATGCATTTTTATGATTTTTATGATTTATGATTTTTTTTTATGATTTTACACAGCATCGGGTAGCTCAATGCGTTTCGCAGCTTTATGCTGTTCATCGTATGCTGTTCATCGGGAGCAAGCATGTGATATATAAGTATATGTGCAATTGGCGCAATGTCAGGGACCGTGACCCACCCAAAGGCATCCGTGTCAGGAGCTGAGGAGGCATGTTCAGTGGCGGCACCCATCACAGACAGCACACAAGGTGGACTCGGGCACACAGAGCATTCCTAGTGGGAACGTAAAATAATATATAATGAGTGGGTCAACCAGGTGACACCAATGTGCAGGAGTGAAAAAAATACCCCCTAAGTAGGACTTTGAAAGACCACCAACTCTGATATAAAAATGAATGACTTTAATAATATTGCATATTCAATACAAATGGATAGAAAGGCGTATAGCGTCTGTACAGTACATACATAATGCACAAAAACAGAACACAAAAAGGATCATAGTATACAAAGGAACATCAATACTCTCCAATGGGTAGTGTACCCTGATACCCGACGCGTTTCCAGTCTTTAAAAAAAACACCTTCATCAAGGGTAGAGAGTGACGTATACTCAAATGTTAATTCAATTCGGATGATTCCATGTTCAAAACAGGAGGCAACTGTTTCAGTAACTACAAAGGCGGACGCCAGAGCAGGATAACTGGATGCATAAAATATAATGCGTTTCCAAAGTATGTATAGCAGTAAGTATGCTTGACAACGATCAGGCTCCACCTATGGACAGTAGCAGCATATATATAGTATCACCAGGACTCTGGTGTCCACCTTTGTGGTTACTGAAACAGTTGCCTCCTGTTTTGAACATGGAATCATCCAAATTGAATTAACATTTATTTGATGATACTTCACTTTCCATCCTGATGAAGGTGTTTTTTTTTTTTAAAGACTGGAAACGCGTTGGGTATCAGGGTACACTACCCATTGGAGAGTATTGATGTTCCTTTGTATACTATGATCTTTTTTGTGTTCTGTTTTTGTGTATTATGTATGTACTGTACAGACGCTATGTTTTTTTTTAAAGACTGGAAACGCGTTGGGTATCAGGGTACACTACCCATTGGAGAGTATTGATGTTCCTTTGTATACTATGATCTTTTTTGTGTTCTGTTTTTGTGTATTATGTATGTACTGTACAGACGCTATGTCTTTTTATCCATTTGTATTGAATATGAAATATTTTTAAAGTCATTCATTTTTATATCAGAGTTGGTGGTCTTTCAAAGTCCCATTTAGGGGGTACTTCTTTTTGTTTAAGTGCATCAGGGATGGGACTACCATACTCTGGATCTGACATGGTAGAGGTCTCCTTCTTTTCTAATGTGCAGGAGTGAGTGGGGGAAGAGAGGAGTGGGTTGACATAAATATTCAAAAGGTACCTGGTGCTGGAGGGTGGGAAGAGAGACCATGATTCAGGGCGAAACATGTAATCCTGTGTGCAAGAGAGCCCTGAGTGACCCGATCCGGTCAGGGCAGCCCCCAAGGTCACGTGCACCAGCAATGCAATGTGAAGGGGAGGAGGAACCTGGGCGGAAAATCGCCTGGTAATTGGTGCCATCACAGCCTTACTCAGGTGTTAATGGAGATTGCGAATGCCCGTTGGCAAAGCAATGCCACAAGGACACCGCACGCATGGCGTGAAGTCGATGCGCAATGATGGCGCGTCTGCCCCCGAGCGTCATGAGAGGTGGAGGGAGGGAAGGGTGCCTGCAGTGCGCATCACAGCTCCCAGACTAGATGAGATCCAGGCAACGCCACAGGCCACAATGCACGTCATCAAAGTGCCTAAAATGTGATGTTATATTATGCCTGATAAGTATGCAAGGGTAAATCACCAGAGTAAGATTGAGCACAAAATTACAGTTAATTGGAAGAGTAGAACGTTTTTTTTAACTGGGGAAGGCTAGCATTAGGCCACCTAAATGCAGGAATGGTTATGGAGAATAAGACCAGCTAAATGCTACCACGTGCTTCCATCCCTAACTTGATAACTATAAATGGGGGAAAGGGGGGATTTTGGAACTTTAACCACTTCGAAACAAGGCGTTTTCACCCTCTTCCTGCCCAGGCCAATTTTCAGCGCTGTCCAACTTTGAGAATGGACCGGTCATGCAACACTGTACCAAAATGACATTTTTATAATTTTTTTTTCCCCACAAATAGAGCTTTCTTTTGGTGGTATTTGATCACCTCTGCGGTTTTTATTTCTTGCACTATAAACAAAAGAGTGACAAGTTTGAAAAAATAAACAATATTTTTTACTTTTTGCTATAATAAATATCCCAATTTTTAAAAAAAATTTCTGCAGTTTAGGCCGATATGTATTCTTCTACATATTTTTGGTAAAAAAAAAAAAAAAAATTCGCAATAAACGTATATTGATTGGTTTGCGCAAAAGTTATAGCGTCTACAAAATAGGCAATAGATTTATGGCATTTTTATTATTTTTTTTGTACTAGTAATTGCGGCGACCTGCGACTTTTTTTTAATCGTGACTGTGACATTGCGACGGACATATTGGACACTTTTGACACTATTTTGGGACCATTCACATTTATTCAGCAATCAGTGCTATAAAAATGCACTGATTACTGTATAAATGTCACTGGCAGGGAAGGGGTTAACTGTTACCTAGGGAGTGATTCTAACTGTAGGGGGAGGGGACTCACAAGGGGGAGGAGACCAATCAGTGTTCCTCTGTACTGGGAACACACGATCGGTCTCCTCTCCCCTGACAGGACGTGGATCTGTGCGTTTACACACAGATCCGCGTCCTTGCTCTGTTACCAGCAATCGCGGCCGCCGGGCACGCGCATGGGCTCCCGAGTTATGTGGCACCTGCACGGCCCCTAGATGGCCGGGAAGCCGAGGATGTCATATGACACCCGCCCAGGATGGGAGATCCTTTCTGCGGACGTCATTTGACTATGGGCAGGGAAGGAAGTGGTTAAATGAAGCCATGGCCTGGTAAGGTCATGTGCCTCCATCCCTGTCAATATGAGGAAAAAGGAGCAAGGAGGTGGGACTTTGTGAAGCACATGGTTGCAATTGAATAGAATGGTGGGTATTAAAATATTTATTATAACACATAATTACATCTGTTAAATTCCATATACATAGAAATACACACTATATCGTGATGATGGGGAGCCTCGGTGCACAGCCATTTTCAGATCTCTCCAGAGATGTTCAAGCGGGAGCGGGTTCAAGGCTGGACCACTCAAGGACATTCACAGAGTTGTCCCAAAGCCACTATTTTGTTATTTTGGCTTGGTGCTTAGGGTCATTTGAAAGATGAACCTTCACCCCATTCTGAAGTCCAGATTGCTCTGGAGCAGGTTTTCATCAAGGATGTCTCTGTACATTGCTGCATTCATCTTTCCCTCAATCCTGAATAGTCTCCTAGTTCCTGCCACTGATAAACATCCCCACAGCATGATGCTGCCCCCATCATGCATCACTGTAGGGATGTTTTGGCCAGGTGATGAGCAGTGCCTGGTTTCCTCCAGACATTACGCTTGCGATTCATGCTAATGAGTTCTTTGTTTCATCAGACCAGATAATTGTGTTTCTCTGGTCTGAGAGTCCTTCAGGTTCCTTTTGGCAAACTCCAGGTTGACTGTCATGTGTCTTTTAAGGAGGCATAGCTTCCGTCTGGCCACTCTACCATACAGGCCCGATTGTTCTTCTGGAAGGTCCTCCTCTCTCCACAGAGAAAATGCTGGAACTCTGTCAGCGTGACCATTGGATTCTTGGTCACCTCCCTGAGGTCCTTCTCCCCCGCTCACTCATTTTGGCCAAGCGCCCCGTTCTAGGAAGTCCCGGTGATTCCAAACTTCCTCCATTTAAGGATGATGGAGGCCACTGTACTCATTGCAACCTTCAATGCTGCAGAAAGTTTTCTGTACCCTTCACCAGATCTGTGCCTCGATACAATCTTGTCTCAGAGGTCTAAAGACAATTCCTTGGACTTCATGGCTTGGTTTGTGCTCTGACATGCACTGTTAACTGTGGGACCTTATATAATCATCTAAATTTACCCCAAGTGGACTCCAATGAGGTTGTAGCAACAAATCAAGGCTAATCAGTGGAAACAGAATGCACCTAAGCTCAATTTTGAGTGTCATGGCAAAGGCTGTGAATACTTCTGTACATGTGATTTTTTTTTTTTCATTTATTTTTTTTTTAAAAATTTGCAAAGATTTCAAATTTTTCACGTTGTCATTATGGGGTATTGTTTGTAGAATTTTGAGGAAAATAATGTTATCCATTTTGGAATAAGGCTGTAACATAACAAAATGTGGAAAAAGTGAAGTGCTGTGAATTATTTTCTGGATGAATTGTATACCAGACTATGACAAGACTAGTACCTTATGTCCTAGCAGATTACACTTGGTGCCATGGAAGTTGACAAGCAGAAACTTTTAACATGGGTTGCTCTCAGAAAGTGGTCTCTACACTAATGAGGCCTTAGAAATTCACCACAAAAAACCCTTACCATAAAGTCTGGACAAAATACATATACTTTGCTGAACTCAAAAGACAACAGTGAAACTTATATTCCATTGAGAACCCTACCAGAATCTACAAAAACAAATTGGAATATCTTGTGGACAAGGGCATAAAAGAAAGGTGTGCTAAACAAAAAAAAGAGTAGATATTTGATACCTTTGTACCTGCAGAATCCCAATCATCTATACAGTCCACAAGATGCACAAGGATAATAAGAATCCGCCCGGACGCCCTATTGTCAACGGAATACAATCAGTAGGGGCAAGACTGGGTCAGTATTTGGACTATCATCTGCAACCATTAGCACAGAAAACCAAAGCATACCTGAGAGACACTAAGCACCTTATTCAATAACTGGAAGAAATCAAAATCGAAAGTCCATGTATACTAGCTACAGCGGACGTCAATTCACTATACACAATTATTGGGCACCAGGAAGCAGTTAAAGCGACCCAATGAGCATTGAAGCACCTAAGTGAACTTTCAAGGAAACCACAGGCTTTTTTGTTGCAGAGTTTAGAATACTGTTTGTCACACAACTACTTTTGGCATACCAGTAATTATTTCAAAAAGATTAAGGGTATTGCCATGGGGGCAAAATTTGCCCCAAGTGCGGCCAATATTTTCTTGGCTCAATGAGAGGAGAAGGCCATCTATGAAGACACACCAAAGGAACTGCATCTATACAAACGATATATTGATGACATTCTCATAGTCTGGAGAGGCACGGAAACTACATTAATGCACTTTCTTAACAAGCTCAATCAGAATAATCAGAGTATATTTTTCAAATGGGAACACGATACAAAGCAAATCCATTTCCTGGATCTCACGATATCAGTGACAGAAGGAAAATTCAAAACTAAAACCTTTTTAAAATGGTGGACAGGAATGGTTATATACCTATGAAAAGTTGCCATTTTGCTCCATGGTTACGAAATGTACCGAAAGGTCAATTTATGAGGCTGAAGAGAAATTGTACCGATGAAGAAGACTACAGAGAACAGGCTGATGTAATGAGCAAAAGATTCCTTGAAAAAGGTTACCTAGAAGCCCATATTAATCATCAATTAGTAATGGTGAATGCAATAGATAGGGTCTCGCTAATAAAAGATAAGCCAAAACAAAATATTTTCCAAGACCATATGCCCATTATTCTTAATTATGGAGTACAACAGAAAAGTAGAAAAGGTGTTCAAAAAAACATTGGCCCATACTTACCACAGCTAAGCATCTTAGAGAAATATTACCATCTAACCCAAAATTTACGTGTAGACGAGCTCCAAATTTAAGGGACAAAATCGCTTTGAATGTAGCAGACCCTCCCAAAACACCAGATTTTACTTTCTTCTCAGGTAAAGGCTTTTTTTCTGTACAGGCAGTATTATGCATGCGTTCGGACAATACCAAAAAGGATACATTTTTAGCCACAAGAAGGGAGTACAAAAAAAAAAAAAAAAAAAAAAAAAAGGGGACATTTTTAAATACAAAATAAAATTACCAGCATTTTTGATATAAAAAAAATTACCAGCAATTTTAAAATTACCAGCATTTCTAATATTGGTATTTTTATATTTTCCTGTTAGGATGCATATATGTTTTTTCACCTGCATATTATCCTGCTTTTTTATTATAATTGATGCCCTAGAGACAAAGGACATTTTAATATAGGGGTTATGGACATTTTCTATTGGTGATATACATCGCTGTATCCTATTATATATTATGATCATATTATTAGGTGCCGTGTTTATTATTTTAGCCATTGATGATGCTAAGCATATTTTATTGTTATTGTCTATGTTTTTTATAATTATCTGGCGAGTTTTATATTCCATTGAAGGTTTTACCTCTACTTTTGATTTTTTATGTCCCCTAAATTCAGCCATTTTGTTGAAGTCCTTGTGTGTACTCAATTTGTGACCGGAAGTAGTTGCGTTATGACCACTTGTGTGTCATAATAGCGCGACGTCAGTCTTTCAATGAGCAGTGCTAACATGAGGCCTTACACTGAGCATGTGCAGGCATCTTTCAAACGCCGCAGCTGTATCCAAACTAGGTAATTGACATTTTTTTTTATAAATGACACTATAAATTAATCCCGCCATAGCCGCAGGGCTCATTCCTCCAGATGAAGCCACATGGGAGGTAGTGAAACTAGTAAAGGTGGAGCCTGGCGGTGGACTTACTACTGCGACTGTCATGTCATTTTTAATGCTTTTAAAATTTCATTAAATGTGAGTTCAATGCTAAGCTGGGGTAGAGTGGTTTCATTTTTAACCCCTCAGGTACTGCACTATAGGAGGCACTTTCTCTCATTTTTTTTTTTTCATGTGTTGCTGAACTTACCGGTAGTCATTGTGGATTTAAAGTTTGAAGCAGCACAGTGGAAGGAGTACCTACCTGCTTTTGATTACTATCTTGATTACTATCATGATTACTATCATCCTTTGAGCCACCAAGATTCTCTGACGATCCCTGGGAGGGAAAGTTTGCACAGGGTGCAAGGCGTGTTTGACCCCTTGCAGGGTCCTTTAAAGGAGGTGAGCGAGCATTGCATGAGGTGGTGGGAGCACTCCGTTCATGGAGGTTATCTGAAGATATCATACAAGCTTGTTTTTGTTTTTTCATTTTTTTTTTTTTTTTGCACAACGGGGATTCATTCATTTTATGTTTTTGGACTTTTTTCATATTATTGCAATATCGGTGTTTATCACCATAAATGATTATTTTACTTTTACAACGCTGTCACACCTATATTGTTTTATACTTTTAAGGGTTTAATTAAAACATTGTACTTCCTTCATTCCCAACCTCCTCTGGAGACGTTCTGTTGAAAGTAGGCATTCTGAATAACTGTTTGTAGTTCAACGCGGGGCATGAAAGGGTCATCTGCTAGCAACACACTGGCTAGAATCTTTCCTAGTTAAAGTGATTCAGAAGGCCTACTTGACCCAAGACCTACCAACTACTTTAGAGCTTAAGCCACTTTCGACCACAGCTTTGCCAACTCCCTTATACTATAGAGGAGACCTGGTCATTGTCTGGCCCGCAATGTCAGCTTCCTGGCTTAGAGCGGCATGCCAATAGATATCTGGGTGGAGAGCTTCAGGCACTGGACCTGTCCTAGTGTAAAGCCGGGTACACACAAACAGTTTTTTTTTTTTTTCAGAGCCACTGTACTAACCGTGTGAGGCATTCTCAGTGAACTCCCCCTGTGATCTGTTGTGTTCTGACAGGGGGAGCCCCCCACCAGAACACTCTGATGAGCGCTGCCATTGGCTGAGAGCGCGGATCAGGAAATGGTCAGCTGCTGGTTTTCTGATCGGCCGGCTTCTGTTTGACAGACACACACACGAGCCAAATGTTGGCCTTCTTTGGAATCGGCCATTGTCTCCCAACATTCGGCCCGTGTGTACAGGCTTTATCTGGACTAAAAGGCTCAGGGAGATAAAACGGCAAAGCTGCAAACACTTTTTTAGCAGAGACCCTAGGGAATAAAATGGCGGTCACTGCAACTTATGTCACAGCAATTTTTTCAAATGCGATTTAAAAAAAAATAAAGCAAAAAAAAAAAGCAAACCGTAAAGTTAGCCCAATTTATGGCTGAGAGCACGGGTGAGCCAGTAGAAGCACCGGAGGGCGGTGGGAGCTTCCCCTCTCGCCGCCTGTAAGAACGATCAAGTGGCTGAACAGCCTCTATGATTGTTCTTACGGTGCAGGGAATCGCCGGCTAAAAAAAAATATATCATCAGAAGGATGCCTGTAACTGCAGGAATCATTTAGATATCCCCACTGAAAGCCCAGGACGTCATATGACGGTTTGTGGTATGAAAGTGGTTAAAATTGTAGTATAAAAACAGTACATAATTTACAAAAAAAAAAAAAAAAATCACTAATTTCATCATGACAAAGTGCTTTTAACAAAACAGTATGTTTGAGATGCATGAAAGTGGTATTTCCCAACTACTTGCTTACGAATTCCACCATAATGGTAAGCTGATGGAAATGTCCAGTAGATGAGGGTATCCAGTAAAGCACTGTTCGTACATTTTTTTTTTTTTTGTGAAAAAGCACAAATTTCTTCATGATGTATGTTTTTATACTGCATGTTTAAAGCTAAAATTTTACTGAATTAAATTTTTTACAAAATAATGTCCGGCTTCTGTCGGACGAGTATACTGGAAAACCAGAAGCCACCTGGCTCCCGATCAATGCCCTCAGCCAATGTCTGAGAGTGCTGACTGGAGTGTTCTGGCGGGGAGGGCCTCATTCTCATCAGAACAGCTCAGCAGGGTAGATCGGTGTACTAACGCTGGACCATTGGTACAGCGGCTCTGACCAGAGCCGAGTTTTTTTTCGTTCAACTTGCTGGTTTGAACAGAAAAAAACCCCTAGTTAGACTTACCGGTAACGGTATTTCTACGAGTCTTTCAGGACAGCACCTGGAGAGAGAGTGCAGCTCCACCCACTTTTCCCAGGAAACACTGCAGTTTTCTTTAAAGACCGGACGCTTCCACCATGGCCTCAGTTGTTCATAGAGTACCTCCAGCCATGCTGAAATTATATAGGCAAAACATAGCAATAACACCATATTTTATAAAACAATTAGGGCGGGTCATCAGCGCTGTCCTGAAAGACTCGTAGAAAGTCCAACTAGGGTTTTTCTCCCTTCGTCTTTCAGGACAGCACCTGGAGATGATAAAAGAGTACTTACTCTAGGGTGGGACCACCGCCTGCAGGACCTTCCTGCCGAACAATTGTTCCGATGCTGATAGCAAGTCCAACCTATAGTGGCGGGTGAAGGTGGAGAAACTTGTCCACGTGGCCGCTTTACAGATCCGACCAGGAGAAGCCCCTGCTCTTTCCACCCAGGACGTTGCTACTGCCCTTGTTGAGTGGGCCATTACCCCTGTAGGAGGATCTGCCCCTGAAGCTCTATAGCAGGGGTCTTCAAACTACAGCCCTCCAGTTGTTCAGGAACTACAATTCCCATCATGCCTAGTCATGTCTGAAAATGTCAGAGCTTTACAATGCCTCATTGGACATGTAGTTCTGCAACAGCTGGAGGGCCATAGTTTGAGGATCCCTGCTCTATAGGCTTCACTGATGGCCATTCTCAGACATCTACCTATAGTGTTTTTGGAAGCACTATATCCTTTACGTGATCCAGAGAATAGAATAAAGAGAGAATTTGACTTTCTGAACTCTTGTGATTTCTAAATAGTGTAGTAAACACCTTCTCACGTCCAGAGTATGGAAAGATTTCTCCTTAGAGTTGGATAGTGTAGGGCAAAAAGGTAGGTAGGATTATTTCTTGTGCCCTATGAAATGCTGTTGCAACTTTTGGCAGAAAACCCGGGTCAGTTTTTAGCACTACCCGGTCTGGAAATATATAGCAGAAAGGTTCTATTATGGATAGAGCTTGCAACTCACTTACCCTTCTAGCTGAGGTAACTGCTACTAAAAGAACTAGTTTGAGCGACCATCATTTTATTGTCCCTTCCTCTGGAGGTTCAAAAGGTCTTTTGGTCAAACCTTGTAGAACCAATGACAAGTCCCATTTTGGAAAAAAATTAAAAGGTATTGGCCTAGCTCTGGCCAATGCCTTGAAAAATCTAATAATAAGCGGCTCTTGAGATAACTCTCTCTCAAGAAAAAAACGATAAGGCGGCCACTTGGACCTTCAGGGTACTGGCTGCCAACCCAATCTCCATTCCCTCATGGAGGAACTCTAATACTGAAAACATTTCCTGTGGTGAGAATTTTTTAGTCGTGCACCAGGAATTAAACCGCTTCCACGTCTTAAAATAAATAGCTCTGGTAACCTTTTTTCGGCTACTTAAAAGGGTAGAGACCAGTTTATGTGTGAGGCCTTTTCTTTTTAGGATCTGCTCTTCAGTAACCACCCTGTCAGTCTGAGGTGTTCGATATTTGGATGCTGAAGGGGTCCCTGGGTTAGGAGATCTTTTCGAAGTGGAAGAACCCAGTGAGGTTCCACCGCCATCCTCTGTATAGTTGCAAACCAAGCCCTCTTGGGCCAAAAGGGAGCCACTAGAATCACACTTGTGGCCTCTTTTTGTAGTTTCTTTAAAACCAAAGGGATCATTTGAAAGGGGGGAAAGGCGTAGCACAAGTGGAAGTTCCACGGTTGTGCCAGCGCATACAATCCTCTCTCTTGATCTTGCCTGTTTAGTGAGAAATAGGATTCCACCTTTGAATTTTTCTGGGATGCGAACAAATCTATTTGAGGAGCTCCCCATTTTTCTGTTAATTTTTGGAATACTTCTGAGTTTAGACTCCACTCTGCTTCTAGTATCCTTTCTCTGCTCAGAAAGTCTGCTACTAGATTCAGATCTCCCTTTAAGTGTACTGCTGTTAGGGACCTCAGGTTATTTTCTGCCCAGGATAGAATCTGAAGGGACGAGGATAGCAAGACTTTGCTTCTCGTGCCTCCTTGCCTTGTTATATGCCACTGCTGTGGCATTGTCTGACAAAACTTGGACATGGTGACCCTGGACTAGTTTCTCGAAAGCCCATAAACCTAGGAGAATAGCCCTTAGTTCCCTCCAATTGGAGGATCTCCTGGCTTCCCTGTTTGTCCAATTTCCCTGAGCCATCTGTCCTCCCAGGTGGGCGCCCCAACCCCAAGCACTTGCATCCGTTGTCAACCTCTCCAGGGCAAAACACCAGATCAGGCCCCTGTCCAGATTTGAGTGGCTCCTCCACCACCAGAGCTTCCTCTGAACTTGAGGGGGCATTTTCATCAATTTTTCCAGGGATTCTCCATAGGACCAATTTTTTTAGGATTGCCTGCTGGAGATCCCTTGCGTGGAAACGTGCCCATTGTACTGCTGGTATTGATGCTGGTATTGATGCAGTAAGGAGCCCCAAGACAGACATAGCTGCACTGATGGAAATTGGCAGGTTTGTCTGGGTCTGATTCATGATACAGGAAGAGTGTTGCAGGCTCCCAAATTCTCCAGAATTTAAAAAGAGGTTAAATAACACATGCCCATAGAGTAAGATACAGAGACCGTTGTCCCGGCTTACCTGGGCCTGGCTGACTTGCGTGGCTCCTGCCACTGCCGTTTGTTCCTCCTCCATGCTGCAATGGCGTCTGGTGCCTTTTTATTTCAAATTTCTCGGTCCGCTCGCCGCTGCGAGGACCGGAAATGATGTCAGCCGGAAGAGGCCGTCTCCTCCTCCTGCGTTCCACCTGCTGGAACCGGAAGCCGCGTCGTGCCGCTAGAAGTCCCGCCCCCGGCGGGAGTGACGCACTCACCACCGGAACCCGGAAGGCTGAGGCTTAGGGGAATGAAGAAGACGCCGCTCCTCGTTAGCCTAGCCGCCGGTCTAAAGGAGCGGGGACCCCCAGCAGCCTGACCGTCCACCACACGTAAGGGAGGAAGCTGGGCTGGTCTGCAAATAAAGAAACGAATACCGGTATGCCCCATACTCTCCCCACCTGGAGAAAGCGTGACACACCCCTGGCTCCCTGCAGCGCTTCCACCATGGCGGTGGAAACACTACAACTGAGGCCATGGTGGAAGCGTCCGGTCTTTAAAGAAAACTGACTGCAGTGTTTCCTGGGAAAAGTGGGTGGAGCTGCGCTCTCTCTACAGGTGCTGTCCTGAAAGACGAAGAGAGAAAAAAGTCTGAGTGTGTGATAAAGAGTGATTTTAGCACATTTTAGCCCAAAAAGCTCAGTTCTTTAAACACTACTAGCAGATTTTTCAAATTTCTCACAAATGTAAACTGAATCCAAAGTGCTCAAGAAACAAAAAAAAAACAAAAAACAAAAAAAAAACAAAGCAATAACTCCGTTTAGGTGGATGTTTATTTCTGAAAACCTCTGCAGAGGTCTGGGGCTCTTCTTTTTTAAAACAAGATTGTATTGTTAACAGCATTTTATAAACCATATTTTAGAGAAATACAGCTCACAAAGCTCTAAAATTAGGGGAAACAAAATGACAAATAAGTTAGATATGTTTTGAAACCATAACAAACAGTACTGTTTGGCAGAAACAATGGATACAAAAATGTTTCATTCCTTTACAGCCAGTTGTCTGGGATGCTTACTCTGCTTATCCTTACTGTAACAATACAGCATACAATGGAGTTTTTCTGGGGATGTCTTGTAAAATTACAATAGAAGTTTGTCCTCTCCTATAATTTGTTGAGGGTAAAGAAATTTTCCAAACTGGTTTAGTCATCCAAGAAAAAGTAGTTTCCACTCTTCTTCTGATCCACATCCTAAGAGAGGAAAACAAAAAAAAACAAAACAAAAAGTTAAAATTTGTTTGTTGTTAAAATTAGTACCATGTTAATATTAATGTCAGCTTGCAATTATAAAAAGTGTTTTAAACTACCTAAAAACCTTTATCCATAAATGGTGGCTCCACCAACAAATAATCTTTCAGTCTCAAAGACAAGCAGGATATTCAAAAGCGATACCCTGTTTCCCCAACTCCTGCCAGAATCTGCTGTGCTAGCAGCACAGGGGTAGTGTAAAAACTCTTGCAAAAAGAGGAAGGTACAAATGTAGCTTTCTATTCATTCAAAAGAGGAAGTAAACGGAGGTGGGCTTCACAAGGACTGATCGCCGTGATAGCCTACCAGAAGCTATCACGCCGATCAGGTGACCCAGAATCCGAAGTCCCAGGGCTCTCGTTGAGAGCCTGGTCTATGTGTGCTGGGAGTGTGGTGCTCAGCTCCCAGCACAAGGGGAGATATGCATATTTGCGGCTACATGGAAAAAGCCTACTTCTGTGAGGCTGTATCTGTGTGGTTGGCAGGAAGGGGTTAAAATGCCTTTGAGAAATAGATTTAATTGGATTGTTAAAAAAAAAAAAACACAACTATTAGCATTAAGGTTAAAAACATACATTGGCAAGAGAATAAAAAAATAAATAAATTATATAATATGGAGACGGTCATTGCTGATTTAATAAAAGGCGAGTTGCCTAGATGTGAAGCTGATCCTCTGGCTTCACTGCAGAGAGAGAGCCAGCATGACAGCCATATTTCCTTCATAAGTGCTATGGCTTTAGCCTCGTACGCACAATGAGAATATCGGACGAATAATCGTCTGATTTTTTTTTTTTATTGGATGAATGCTGTATGGATGGAAAAGAAAAAAAATCGTATGAACTGGTATCACGAGGGAAAATTTTTCGCGTTTGTTCCTTTGGATAATTTTGAATGAATGGTCACGATCGGCTCTTGAAAACTGTACTATCGTATGATCGTTTTGAAAGCATAATTTTTCATCAGATTTTCTGAACATGTGTACTAGGCTTTAGCAATGAGACACAGACAGAAATGGGGAGATCAAGTTACTGTTACTACAAATAAGAAAAGAACCAGCAGATGATGCAGCATTCCAGACTAACTGCAATTATCAATTTGGGTGAGCCTATTCTATGCTTTTAACTAACACCAATTACTGTAAAAAGAAACATATCTTTTTACAACCTTAAAAAGTGTATCTGTGCTTAAAATGTAAAATCATAGGTGAGCAGCGAACCAAGATGGCCGCACGGTAATCTCGCTCCTCGCTGCCCGGACACATCGGCACTGTGAGTTTGTGGAGAGGTTTCTTGGCTTCCCTCATTCCACGATCCTCCAAAGCTCAGGGACACCCCATGGGGCGAAGAAATATGTCCACCCGAGCATGCGGCGCCAAATCCACGGGCCATGATCCTCCTGGGGCCTCCCAACCTGACGCCATCTTTGAAACCCCGGCCTAGAGTCCAGATCCCTTTTCACTTTCCCCCTCAGAGGTAACCAGAGCAGTCTCCCATGGTGAGCGACACCTCTGAAGTGGACCTGTACCAGCAGCTGGCACTTCGTGACACTGATCTCTTAGCCCGCTTCAAAACCATGCCCCAAATGGAACCATTGGCGGCAACCACTAAGCTGGCCACGCACCTCAATAAGGAGAGAAGGGAGCTGGGCTCCCACACCAACGATCTGGAAAACAAGATGGACGTGGTCGCCATGGTCTTGGAGAAGCATGAGCAGGACATTACGGATCTCAAGAAAGAACTAGCAGCAGCCCTTCTTCGCCTGGAAGACTTTGAAAACTGGGCTCGCAGAGGCAATCTGCACCTCAGAGGTATCCCCGAAACGGTTGTGGATCTCAACTCCACAGCCTTATTCCATGAACTGGTTCTGGCTATCCCGATTGACAGACTGGAGTTCTACCGCATTCATTGGGAGCTCAGCCCCAAGAAGCCTGAGGGGCCCCCTCGGGACATTGTCATCAAATTCACCTATTACCGTACCAAGGAGACCCTCCTCTGAGCAGCGAAGGAAAAGTCTGATTTTGAGTTCCAGGGGCACCGCTACCATGTCTTGGCAGATCTTTCACAGCCCACCATCATGAAAAAGGAGACACATGAAGCCCTACACCTCAGGAATGTTTGTCCATCAAATCCGGTACCGCTGGGGCTTCTCCAAGGGCCATAGCCACACTTTGACCTCGCTGGACGAAGCTCAGACCGTCCTGGAGCCACTCCACCTGCTGCTATCCATTGGAGATAATTGGAGCCCAGATAAATCAACTCCTTCCCAGCCTTCCACCAGCCAGCCGGGCCGCACATGGGAGACAGTGCAGGGGCTTAAGCGCTCCCTCCCGTGCACCCCCCACCTGCGGCAGGCTCCCTGAGCTCTGACCCAGGATGAACCTTGGTTCCGTGAGTCCTGTATTGCCTCTTCAAAGTCCTCTGGACTTCTTGGTTTGTCTACCTACCATCCACCGTGAGCGGTGGTAAGATTTGACTCCTATGTTTGTTTGTTTTTCCACATTTGTTGTCCCCCCCCCCCATTCATTGACTAGCCCTGACATTTTTCTGACATTGTTTATGGCACGCCGCTAGGCGGTGTGCTCCCACCCTACTCTTGGTGCGACCCCCCAATGTTGAATATCTACTCCTGCCACGGCAAGCATTTATGTTACAATTGTGATATGTTAACTTATCTCCCGGTGGTGCCTACTGGCCTTCTACTGCCCATCTGCATTTTAACATTTGGAATCCCCAGACCCCTGCCCCCCTGCCCCGACACCGTGGGTGGTGTACGAACTATGGCTTGCATGGACTGAGTGCAGTAATCTGAACCCCTCTCCTCCCCTGCACATATCAGGTGTGGGGGGAATTGACAGATAGAGGCCCGCATGCAGGGTTCTCAGGCTTGCTTCATTCTTATCCCTTCACACCCCCCCCCCCCCCACCTATTTTCTATTTTTTTGCCTGACTGCTGCTTGCGGGCCTCTTGAACATTCTACTGTTTTATTTTGTTATAGATTGATAATTTTGTATGCGTCTTCTCCCTAGGTGTCCTGTGCCCCCCCCCCACTCTGATTGGTGGTGGCTGGCCCCAGGGGTTCACCCGATGGACTCTCACGTTGAGCCCCTAGACTGTTTAGTCCGGAGCCTTATGTGACCATTTCACCAGTACTAGCTCGTGTCAGCACTCTAGGGCGATTTAACTCATTTATTTATTGATATGTCTATATTGTTGTTTTTTGGTTTTGATTTGTCTTGTGTACTATTTTTTTCGGTATACCTCAGCCTCAACATTGACTGTAGTAGCCCTGTTAGCCTGCTTAGCTCTATTAGTAGTGGGCTTTCTTTAGGGCATTTCTGTTGACTCCATACTGGACTAGAGTTGGTTTTCCCCTCCCGAATGTTTACCCCCTCTTTTTTTCTTCTCCTGCCATGTCTCTCCCTCCCCTTAGAGATACATCCTTGGCTAATACAGCCCCAAAAAGCCATGTGTCCGGCGGCAGTGCCCCGCTGCCTCGCACGTCTTTTCACAAGATGTGGTCCACATTAGACGTGGTGTATTCTGTACAACTCCTCTTCTACCAACATGTTGATTTTTTTTTTTTTAGTTCCCCCCCCCCCCGCCCTAGTCCCTCCTCCCTTTCTCTTCTTTCTCTCCATTTTTCATTCCTCCAGGCTACCGCTCCCCTATGGTTGCAGATTCCAGATCTTGACCTTTGATACAGAATTCCATCAGTCCAGCTCAATTTTGTCTCCGTTATGTGAATAGAATTTTAGCGAAGGAGCCATAACATTCACCGTTTCAATTCACAGGTGAAGCGCGCAAAGGTATTTCACCACTTAAAGTCTAGCCATGGTGACGTGGTGTGCTTGCAAGAGACCAGGTTCTCCTTCTCCACCCAAAACTTCCTTGTCTCCCCATTTTCCTACATTTTATGTGGCTTCCGCACCTGAGAAACAGAGGGGTCCTTATCGCCTTTCGACGCAACATTGTGTTCTGTAAAAGATCGCGGACCCGACGGGTAGATGCCTCCTGCTCCAGGGCAACCTAAATGGACGTAACCCTAGTCACCTATTATGCCCCCAACCGCTTCCAGAACAAATTCTTCTCAAAGTGGTCTCCCAACACTGCTCTGAAACCCTTACCTTTATGAGCAATACATGGAGGGAAAACCACCCTAGTGATTGTGACTTCACCTTCTACTACAATACACATGAAAGCTTTTGTAGAATCGACTACGTCTTTGTTTCTCTGCATGCTATCTATAATATACATAAAATCACGATCCCTCTTCTCCATGGTCGGACCATGATCCCATTGTCTTCCAATTCACACTCCTGGGTCTGTCTCACTTGACTTTCAACTGGTCGACTCAATGACTCTTCTCACATCAGTGATGTGTCACACGTAGCCACGCCCCCCCACAGTTAGAAACACTTTTCAGGACATACTTAACCCCTACACTGCCCCCTAGTGGTTAACCCCTTCACTGCCAGTGTCATTTACACAGGAATCAGTGCATTTGTATAGCACCGATTGCTGTATAAATGACAATGGTCCCAAAAATGTGTCAAAAATGTCCGATGTGTCCGCCATAATATCGCAGTCATGATAAAAATTGCTGATCACCGCCATTACTAGTAAAAAAAAAAAAAAATATCAATAAAAAATGCCATAAAACTATCCCTTATTTTGTAGACGCTATAACTTTTGCACAAACCAAACGCTTATTGCTATTTTTTTTTAATCAAAAATATGTAAAAGAATACGTATCGGCCTAAACTGAGGGTAAACATTTTTAAAATATTTTTTGGGGATATATATTTATTACAGCAAAAAGTAAAAACATAATGCATTTTTTTCAAAATTGACGCTATTTTTTTTGTTTATAGCACAAAAAATAAAAACCGCAGAGGTGATCAAACCCCACCAAAAGAAAGCTCTATTTGTGTGTGTGTGGGGGGGGGGGGGGGGGGGGGGGCGAAGGACGTCAATTTTGTTTGGGAGCCACTTCGCACGGCCGCGCAATTGTCAGTTAAAGCGGCGCAGTGCCGAATCGCAAAAAGTGCTCTGGTCAGAAAGTGGGTAAATTCTTCCGGGGCTGAAGTGGATAATCAATGCTTGTAGTTTATTAGGATTTGTGGGGTTTTTTTTTTGTTCCCCCACACACGAATGGTCTCAGGATGCTTTACTGTTGTCATAACGCAGGACTGATGGTAGCATTCACCTTTTCTTCTCCGGGCACTGTTTTTTCCGGATGCCCCAATCGGAAAGGGGATTCATTCGAGAAAATTACTTTACCCCAGTCCTCAGCAGGCCAATCCCTGTACCTTTTGCAGAATATCTGTCCCTGATGCCTTTCCTGGAGAGAAGTGGCTTCTTTGCTGCCCTTCTGGACAACAGGCCATCCTCAAAAAGTCTTCTCCTCACTGTGCATGCAGATGCACTCACACCTGCCTGCTGCCATTCTTGAGCAAGCTCTGCACTGGTGGTGCCCTGATCCCGCAGCCGAATCAACTGTGAGGGTCCAGGCGCTTGCTGGACTTTCTTGGGCGCCTTCTTCACAACAATTAAACCTCTCTCCTTGAAGTTCTTGATGATCCGATAAATGGTTGATTTAGGTGCATTCTTAGTAGCAAACAATATCCTTGCCTGTGAATCCCTTTTTGTGCAAAGCAATGATGACCGCACGTGTTTCCTTGCAGGTAGCCATGGTTAACAGAGGAAAAACAATCAAGCACCACCCTCCTTTTAAAGCTTCCTGTATATTATTCTAACAGCATTACAGAGTGATTTCCAGCCTTGTCCTCATCAACACAGACACATGTGTTAACAAGAGAATCACTGACATGTCAGCTGGTCTTTTTGTGGCAGACTGAAATGCAGTGGAAATGTTTTTTGGGATTATGTTCCTTTTCATGGCAAAGAGGGACTTTGCAATTAATTGCAATTCATCTGACCACTCTTCCTAACATTCTGGAGTATATGCAAATTACCATAATAAAAACTGAGGCAGCAGACTAAAAAATAATATTGTGTCATTCTCAAAACTTTTGGCCAGGGGTGTATACTGTGATTTTGGATCTCCATTAAGCAAGATCAAAACACAGGTTTTTGATTCTTAAACGCTATTTTTCAGGCTGCTATGCATACTGACCTTAATAGAATTCATTTTGTTTATTCTTGGTCTGTAGTTGTTGGGGTCTCTCCTAAATGTGATTTCCAGCTGAGACAAAAATTTGTTCATTCCAGCAAGAAGTGTCTGAGGGCTGCAAAAGAAAAGCAACTTATTTAACAAGCATTTACAGTAAGAAATGTCAGGTGAAGAAAAATAAAATCCAGTGCCAGTTAAAACTACATTGTTACAAATAACACCATACACACACAAACACGGTAACCTGCCCAATGCCACGTTAATAACTGTTATATTGCCAATATTAGGTGCTTCAGCAAAGGGAATGATTAGCAGCAGTCCAAGATTCCCTTTCGGCCTCTGATTAGCAGACACGACAATATGGCTAGGCTCCACAAACCTGTAGAGGTTGAGCCTTCCATCATACAGTGCATCCAGAAAGTATTCACATCGCTGCACTTTTACCACATTTTGTTAGGTTATAGCATTATTCTAAAATGGAATAAAATGGAATTCATTAATTTTCCTCAACAAACAATACCCCATAATGACAATGTGAAAAAAAGTTTGTTTGAAATCTTTGCAATCTTTGTATTAAAAAAATAAAATTAAAATAAATCACATCTACATAAGTAGTCACAGCCTTTGCAATGACACTCAAAATTTAGCTCAGGTGCATACTGTTTTCACTGATCATATATAGTTAAATAGTAGGCAAGGTTGAAAAAAAGACAAGGCCATCAAGTCCAACCTATGTGTGTGATTTTGTGCCAGTATTACATTGTATATCCCTATATACAGCGGGGACAGAAAGTATTCAGACCCCCTTAAATTTTTCACTCTTTGTTATATTGCAGCCATTTGCTAAAATCTTTTAAGTTAATTTTTTTCCTCAATGTACACACAGCACACCATATTGACAGAAAAACACAGAATTGTTGACACGTTTGCAGATTTATTAAAAAAGAAAAACTGAAATATCACATGGTCCTAAGTATTCAGACCCTTTGCTGTGACACTCATATTTAACTCGGGTACTGTCCATTTCTTCTGATCATCCTTGAGATGGTTCTACACCTTCATTTGAGTCCAGCTGCGTTTGATTATACTGATTGGACTTGATTAGGAAAGCCACACACCTGTCTATATAAGACCTTACAGCTCATAGTGCATGTCAGAGCAAATGAGAATCATAAGGTCAAAGGAACTGCCTGAAGAGCTCAGATACAGAATTGTGGCAAGGCACAGATCTGGCCAAGGTTACAAAAAAATTTCTGCTGCACTTAAGGTTCCTAGGAGCACAGTGGCCTCCATAATCCTTAAATGGCAGACATTTGGGACGACCAGAACCCTTCCTAGAGCTGGCCGCCCGGCCAAACTGAGCTATCGGGGGAGAGGAGCCTTGGTGAGAGAGGTAAAGAAGAACCCAAAGATCACTGTAGCTGAGCTCCAGAGATGCAGTCGGGAGATGGGAGAAAGTTGTAGAAAGTCAACCATTACTGCAGCCCTCCACCAGTCGGGGCTTTATGGCAGAGTGGCCCGACGGAAGCCTCTCCTTAGTGCAAGACACATGAAAGCCTGCGTGGAGCTTGCTAAAAAAACACCTGAAGGTTTCCAAGATGGTGAGAAATAAGATTCTTTGGTCTGATGAGACCAAGATAGAACTTTTTGCCCTTAATTCTAAGCGGTATGTGTGGAGAAAACCAGGCACTGCTCATCACCTGTCCAATACAGTCCCAACAGTGAAGCATGGTGGTGGCAGCATCATGCTGTGGGGGTGTTTTTCAGCTGCAGGGACAGGACGACTGGTTGTAAGGGAAAGATGAATGCGGCCAAGTACAGGGATATTCTGGACGAAAACCTTCTCCAGAGTGCTCAGGACCTTAGACTGGGCCGAAGATTTACCTTCCAACAAGACAATGACCCTAAGCACACAGCTAAAATAACGAAAGAGTGGCTTCACAACAACTCCGTGACTGTTCTTGAATGGCCCAGCCAGAGCCCTGACTTAAACCCAATTGAGCATCTCTGGAGGGACCTAAAAATGGCTGTCCACCAACGTTTACCATCCATCCTGACACAACTGGAGAGGATCTGCAAGGAGGAATGGCAGAGAATCCCCAAATCCAGGTGTGAAAAACTTGTTGGATCTTTCCCAAAAAGACTCATGGCTGTATTAGATCAAAAGGGTGCTTCTACTAAATACTGAGCAAAGGTTCTGAATACTTAGGACTATGTGTTATTTCAGTTTTTCTTTTTTAATAAATCTGCAAAAATGTCAACAATTCGGTGTTTTTCTGTCAATATGGCGTGCTGTGCGTACATTAATGAGGAAAAAATGAATTTAAATGATTTTAGCAAATGGCTGCAATATAACAGAGTGAAAAATTTAAGGGGGTCTGAATACTTTGCATCCCCACTGTATGTTGTGGTCATTCAGGTGCATATCTAATTGATTTTTTAAATTATCGATGCTCCTCGCTGAAAACTCTCGGAACTCTAGTTTGTACCCTAGAGCTATTGTGGAGACCACCCATCTGTCTCGAAACTCCCGCCAGACCTGAAAACTGCAGAAGCCTTCCCCCCACTCGAGCAAGCGGGGGTTCCCCTTCATAAAGAGGCTTTAGTATTCTGTCTTGTAGGTTTCCTGCCCCAAGACTTCTTTTGTCCCTGGGGTTGACCCTGAGGTTTACCTCTTGAACCTGACAGAGGCCGTCGCGACTGCCTGGAGGCTGATGCCCCTGGCCCTGGAAAAGGAGCCCGTTTAAATGAGGGACATTTACTCATTTTCTTAACTGGCAAAAGGGTACTCTTTCCACTTGATATTTTTTGGATAGATTTGTCCAAATCATCCCCATACAGCCTTTCACCGCGGAAAGGAAAACCAGCCAGGAGTTCTTTGCATGGCGCTTCGGCTGACCAATTTTTCAACCATAAGATTCTACGCATATGCATCAACCCAAATGTAAGGTGGGAGGTCTGCAGAATAGAGTCTCTTATTGCGTCAATTGCAAAACACAAAGCCCCTGGCAACTCGGCTAAATCCTGGGCCTGCTGATCAGGGATAACCTTGAGCACCTGTCTCAACTGGTCCCTCAAGGATTGACATACCCCAATTGCCGCCACTGCAGGTTGAGCCACTGAACCTGCCAAAGAAAAAATGTTTAACAGGAATTCCAACTTCTTATCGGTTGGATCCCTAAGCATTTGAGCATTGTCAACCGAACAAGTCAAATTCTTATTCACAGAGGATATAGCAACGTCAATTGCTGGAATAACCCGTTTTTTTAGTAAATTTCTCCTCCATAGGATAAAGTGTTAAGCATTTTCAGCCGACTCAGTTAAGAGTAGCTTAAATGTGGAGCGGACCATTTCAGTAAGAGATTGCACCAGCAGCTTCTCAGATTGTGAAGCTGAAGCAGGTTCATCCACACTTGACCCCTCGGAAGAGGAGTCATCAGCCTCTTCATGGTCCCCTGAGGGGGAATCATCTTCTCCCTCCCACTGTTCCTCTGTTTGAGGGTCCTGGGTGGTAGAAGGGGGCCTAACACGATTTCTCCCACTACCTGCCTGTAGTTTGCATGTTCTCCCTGTGCCTGCGTGGGTTTCCTCCGGGTACTCCGGTTTCCTCCCACACTCCAAAAGACATGCTGGTAGGTTAATTGGATCCTGTCTAAAAATTGTCCCTAGTATGTATGAATGTGAGTTAGGGACCTTAGATTGTAAGCTCCTTGAGGGTAGGGACTGATGTGAATGTACAATGTATATGTAAAGCGCTGCGTAAATTGACGGCGCTATAGAAGTACCTGAAATAAATAAAATAAATAAATTAAATAGCTGAGGATAAAACATCCTCAGTAATATAGACAAGGGCTGAAATGTTGGAAACAGTGTCAACACTTGCCAAACCCGATGGCTCACTCTGACCAGCCTCCCCATTTTCCTCAGGGGAGGATGGTGCTGCAGAAGCAAGAACAGGGTCCCCCAGAGCCCGAGGATAACCCCTTTGGGTTCTTTTTTGCACCTCCCCTACTGCCAACCATAGTGCCAAACACAAACACAGAGGTACTGACAGAAAAAAAATGCACCCACTGCTGAGCAAATAGTCCAGCAACTGCTGCTGCTATTAACGCTCAGCCTGATGCAAAGTAAACGTGCCTGAGGAATGCCTATGTCACCACACTGACATGCCCTGTCTGCTCTGTGTCCCTCTCTTAGGCAAATGCAGCCTGCAAAAGCTGCATTTATAGCCTACACAGTCCTGTGGGCGCTAAAGCACGCTGACGCCGCGGTAGGCCACGCCCCCCACTGGTGACTTTTAGGCATGACAATGTTTACTATTAAAGGAGAAAACCCATAAGAACTTAAAAATTCTTTAGGAATCTCCACTTACCTTATCCGCCACAAGATTCTGTGGTAAACTAACAGACCCAATCGTCACCCATCACAACGGGCTCCGTTAAAAAACCTTCAAGGACCGTGGCCCCTTTTTAATCGGGGATTCCACACCCTTGGACCCGTATAGCACCCCGCTAGGAAATATGGCTGAAAAAAAACAAAGCACTGGATCCCAGGGACCAGTCCTCTAAAAAGAGAAGCGTTACAGGCTAAACCTCATTTCTTCCGACACGAGGCCCGGGTACCATTCAATTCGGCCTGAAACAACACTTTGAATGGATCAAGCTGCATGGCTTGCCCCAGCAAGGAATACTCCAGTGGATCTCAGCACAGTACATCTTTACTCGTGACCAACACCTTAAGCACTGGTGAAAAAAACGAGGTACTCCCGGTAAGGGGAGGGGTTAAATAGGGAGTAAACTTCCCATCTAGGGTGTGCCAGTGTCCATCACCTAAAAGTGGCCTATATAACCCATATAGTTACTACTGTGGCTCTGTGTCCCGTGATGTACGATAAAGAAGAGTACCTGATTGTATTAACACACCTTGGAAGGGGAACCCTTTAAAAGGGCTCACCAAGCCCCTATGCAACAATCCTGCTAAGCACTTTTAGCCTGCCAAGCAACACCCGGTGACTCACATGACCGGGTAAGGAGAAATGAACTGCTGCAAATGCCTAATTTAAAGCCTGCTCTGTGTCCCACAGCTGCCTTCTGGAAGCACGGCATGCTTGGCATACACAGCTTAAATAAGCTGGCTGTGCGCCGGAACGTTCTGTGCATGCAAACGCGCGAACCGGGCGCGGCTGTATTCGCATATGACGCAAATCTTTGCGCGCCCAGATAAAGGTTACTGCGCATGTGCATCTCTACTGCATGCGCCATGGCCGCCAAACTGCTGAGCACAGCAGCGCTCATGCAAATGCACGTGCGTCATGGCGAACCAAGGCGAAATGGCGCGCCATCAAACACGTAGAAAACAGCCAGACACAAGAAAAAAAAAAAAAGAAAAACAAAAACAAGAAAAAAACACTTTGCAAACACCCTCAACTAACTCAAAACTTCTCCATATGGTCACTGCACACAGGTGTCCAGCCTCTAGCTAGCTTGAGATTGTTACAATCACTGGGACACCCCATAATAGTAAATAAAGGGGTTTTACCTACCCGTTCAGGCACAGGGCAGCTTAGAAACTGAGCCCAATCTTCACCCATCACGGCAGGTTCCTGTCACTTGAGGACCTTCAATTACTGGGTACCCTATTCTAGTTTAGGGTCCACTCCCTTGGACCTGTACAGCACCCTGCAGGCATGCCTTAGCGCTGCGGTGTCCAGGGTCCCACGTCCGGAGGTCGCATTACAGGCAAAACCTCGTAGGATCTTAAGTCTTCTTTGCGAGGCTCGGGTATCATTTATCTAAGCATATAGAGCCTGTGTCCGATCGGTCAATCCCGATTCATTTAAGAACCGTTTGTGGGACTAGAGAACTACTTCCTGTATGGGAGGGGTTATATAGGGGGATCACTTCCTGTCTAAACACCTTTGGTCTACCAGTGTCCATTCACCTGGAGATGAAGTATAACCCCCAGTAGATAATGAATATTAGCTTAACTCTGTGTCCCATGATGTATGAAAAAGAAATAATGAATTTAAACCATTTTGGAATAAGGCTGTAACATAACAAAAAGTGGAAAATGTTAAGTGCTGTGAATACTTTCCGCATGCACTGTACAATGGAACTATCTTAATGTCAGTAACCAGCTAAATTTAGGATGCATCTTCCCTGGATGCATTTAAAATGCAAGGTTTTACAATTTTTTTATTTTGTCTTTAAGTACACTTTATTCTCAAAACAGAACTTAAAAAAATTCTCTAAATGATATGAAGCTACAGGAAAAGCAGATTTTGAATGTTGATGTAAAAAAGATTAAATTAAGAATTTCCTCCCCAAATCCAAAATGTAATCACTGATCTGGTCATAGCAGTCCAAAACCTTTCCTGGCCAGATGTGAAACAAGGATCATTTATTTATATCACAGAAACATCCTACATATAAAACTGAATTAAAGTCAAACTGATTTGCAAGTCATACAGACACTGTTCTAATAACTGAGAAGGCATTTCCAAGGTTATAGAAATCACAAATCATAACATGGGGTGTTACGGGGCAAAAACAAGAGAAAAGAAATGAGGGAAAAAATAAAAAAAGGTGTGATTCTATTTTTAAATAAAGTAAATTCTGCCTTTCAGTGAGGCTTTTTTAATTGGGCTGTTTGATTCCTCACCAGCATAACATTGGGTTACAGGTTCTTTGTAATTTTTTTTCTGGTGTTTGGCTCATTTGCACATTTTCATAGAGGTATAAAAAGGCTACCTGTTTGCAACTGTATCCCTAGATGGGATGCCATCAAAGACGATAACACGGTCAGCAAGATAAGTGGCCATAATAAAATCGTGCTCCACAATAAATGCTGTCTTTTTGGCATGAAGAATGAATCTACAATGAGAAAAGCCATTAGTTTAAAGAACATATTTCCGCAATACATGAAGATGCAAAAAAAAACAAAAAAACAAAAAACAAAACAAAAAAACACACTACCTTTTGATGACTCTGGCGGCCATGAGACGTTGTTCAGAATCCAAATATGCTGAAGGCTCATCAATTAGGTACACATCGGCAGGTTTACCCAAACACAGTGCCAAAGCCACACGTTGCAACTCACCTCCAGACAATGTCTGCACCTGTTAGGCATATATCAAACATACATTAATCCCTCCATGACTGGAGGTTATTTAACCACTTGCTGACCAGTCACCATTATATTGCAGCAGGTCGACGCGAACCGCTGTAGGTGTACATCGGCACCTTTAAGGGCGATAGCAGGCAGGCGCTGCACAGCGGGTGACCTTCTGCGCGTGGCCGCGATGTCCACCGGCCACGAGAGCCAGAACGGGGATGTGTGTATGTAAAACACACAGATCCCCGTTCTGACAGGAGAGGAGAGACAGATCTGCTGTTCCTACTAAACAGGAACAGCGATCTGTCTCCTCCTCAGTCAGTCGCACCCCCACACCCCCCCAGTTAGAAACACACATGAGGGAACACATTTAACCCCTTGATGGCCCCTGGTGTTAACCCATTCCCTACCAGTGACAGTTACACAGTAATTTGTGCATTTTTATAGAACTGATCGCTGTATAAGTGTCAATGGTCCCCAAAAAAGTCAAAAGTGTCCAATCTGTCCGCTGCAGTCCCGCCAAAAAATGCAGATCGCTGCCATTACTAGTACCAAAATATATATATATATATATATATATATATATATATATATATATATATATATATATATATATATATATATATATATATATATATATATATATATATATATATATATATAAAAAATGCCATAAATATATCCCCTAATTTGCAGACACTATAACTTTTGCCCAAACCAATCAATCGCTATACGCATATTGCGATTTTTTTACCAAGAATATGTAGAATATATATCGGCCTAAACTGATGAAAAAAATGTTTTTTCTACTTTTTTTGGATATTATAGCAAAAAGTAAAAGTTGTTTTTTTCTCGCACAATTGTCAGTTAAAGTGACGCAGTACCGTATCGCAAAGAATGGCCTGGTCATTAGCGGGAAAATATGTTAAAAAATTAGATACCCAAACCAAAATGTTGAGATTCTTTCCAGGAACCTCGCTAATTGCTTTTCAATAGGCCGGGCCCTTTTACACTGGTGCAAGCAAAAACCCATATCGCGTTTTTGATGCGCTTTCAATGCATTTTTGCCACATTTTCCGGATTCCCAACTCCAGCATATCCCTTTGAACATGTGACTTAAAAACACACCAAAAATGCACTGCGGGTGAATGATTAATTTTCCATTCAATATCAAGGTGCGTCTTTGTTGCACCAAAAATTAAGCATGTAGGACTTTTAAAAACGCACCGCACCCATAGCTCATTGGTGTAAAGGAGTTCAATATAAAGGGATACATTTTTCATGCATTTTTGTTCTTATTGTTAAGCACCAAAAGTACATCATAAACTGATCAGTATAAAAGGGCCCCTGATCTACGACACGCATCTATGAATGACAGTTTAGTTAGATAGCTAGTAGTGCACACACACACACATGTGCACTGCTAGTTCACTACAGCATTACATTAATGTTCCTATAGCAAGTGGTGCCTGAAAAGGCAAACTGCGGATTTTGCACACCGCTTCCTATTCCCACTATTGTTTTTATCCATGTCATTAAAAAAAAAAAAAAAAAATCTATATATTACAGTTTTCCTCTGTGTAAGGCAATTTGTTTTAATTTTAAGGATGAAAGTAGAATACCTCTTGATCAATAATATTTTCAATTTGCATTGGTTTCATCACATCGGTTACAAACTGAGGATGGGTGTAGGCATCTCTAATCTTCTCATGTAGCAGTTGGCGGACACTTCCCTGTTTGTAACAAAATATTAGTATAAGAACATGCATTGAACAATTTGTGTTTTTTCTATACCACTTTCGATCTTATTTTGTGTAAAGATTAGTAATTCATAGAAACAATCAAACTGAGGTTCATTGTAATCATAGCAGGAAAAAGACCAATATTAAATCATCACTATATTTTGCAGTCTATGCCTACGCTTCCACCTTAAAGTGGACCTCAAGCTTTATATTATGTGACCAGCAGCAAATTCAAGAATAGAAAATGACTGCCTTTTTATCCAGCATGCATTGGTGGAGGATGACAGGCAAAGTTCCAGTGGCTGGGTATGAGTGGGGAAAGGTTCTGCTTGGAGCTCACATAAGGCCAGATGAAACTGTATTGCAAGGGCAGGTTACCATTTTGACTTTATTATATGCAATTTTACAATCTATCGTACTAGGCTATTGGAAGTTTCTGAATGCATCAAATCATAATAATACACTACAGGAAACGTATTGCCCATATACAAAGTGACCCATTTTAGCTGTATACGTACTACTGACTTAGGACTGATCTTCTGTGGTTTGTAGCTCACATTAAGGAATGGTACGTCACCTGTAATGAAAATACATGAAAGCACATTCAATTCATCTAATCTGACAAGCCATTTTTACATCAATATAAACTACAGCTGCTATTACTTAGCATTCTCTTGCCCTAATGCTCATCAGTAAACAAAGTGTTACTAAACCCACAGCAGTAAAAATCAGTCTGTATATGCAGTAAAGCATGCTTGTTATACTCACTGTGAAACCTAAAGGGTTAATCTGCCGCACTGTATAAAAAGGCCGTTTGATTCTGTCTTCTCTGATCCTCCCCTTCCTTTACTGTCCCCAACCCATCTGCTGATAGTACATGGGTTACAGTCTGCACATGCTCAGTTTGGTGTGTATTGCAACAACAGATTTAATTTGCAATTTTTTATATATACTTGTAAAAAGAGAAAAACTTTGACAATCATTTTCTCTTCGTGCATATGGAAAAATACCAGCAAAGCATGTAACATGTACAGCCCTGAACTCAGAAGTCTAAAAACAGGGCAGGAGTACCTTACTTATGGCAGTAAGACCAGGAGCTCTCTGTTCTTTTACCAATCTAAGCTGCGAGGCAGGGGATGAAGCATACCTATATATGCCAAAAACTCTTTCCATCTTATGAGCACTTTAAATACAGTATGAAAGCAAAGGAAACTTTGATATTACCTCCTTCATCTGGTTTCAGTCTACCAGCAAGCATTCGAATAAAGGTAGTTTTGCCAGTTCCTGTTTAGAAATAAAAAAAAAAAAAAAAAAAAGAAGACTATTACTATTCTAAAATGAGACCTCTAAAAAATGAAAAGAAAAAAAAAAAAGTTATATGCACATGCACCAAACTTTGCCGCTTGAAATTTGTATGTACTGTTTTGTATGTTTACAATAAAGCACGTTTGCATTGCAGCAAACATGCATTTTTTTCCCCCGTCCCTTTACAGGAAAAATATGGTCTGGACTACTCCAATTTATCAACGCAGACCGACTAATACTCTTTACATAACATGGGTTCTGAGCACTAGCAAATTTTTAACCATTTGCCGCCTGCCCACAATGACAGCGGGACGGTGCGGCTCTCGTTCTGGGTGGACGTCTCACCCGAATGGCCGCTCCTGTGCGCAGCGATCGTGCCATGTTGCTAGGACACGTCACGACCCTGATCTCTCTAAAGTGACACCGATGCAGCTCTTTAATCGTGTGGTCCTATGTCCAATCACAGCTGGTCACATGTAAACAAGGAAGTGCCGGTAATCGGCTCTCCCCGCCTCACATAGTGTGGAGAGGAGAGCCGATCAGCAGCATTTCCTCGCAGGGGACAGTGAGAGATCTAATCAGGGCACGGATGATCAGTGCCCTGATTACATTAGAGTGCCAGCAACCCATGCTAACCATTGCCAGCAATCAATGCCCACCACAGCCAGATATCAGTGTCCATTAGTGATGCCAGTCAGTGCTGACTTTCAGTGTCACCTATCAGTAATGCCCATTAAGTTCTGGCTATCAGGGCCCATCAGTGCACACTAGTGCCACCTATCAGTGCCGCCCACCAGTGCAGAATATTAGTGCTTCCTCATCAGTGCCACCTAATCAGTGGCTATCAGTGCCGCCTCATCAGCGCACAACAGTGGAGAAAAATTACGGTACTTATTTACCAAATTTACTGACAGAAACTAAGAAAAACATTTTTTTCCTTCAACTTTTTTTTTTTTGTTTTTTTTTTTTTTATAGGAAAAAAATAAAAACCCCAGCAGTGATTTAAAACCACCGAAAGAAAGCTCTATTTTGTGTGAAGAAAATTATAAAAATTTCACATGGTTACAGTGTAGCATGACCGTGCATTTGTCATTCAAAGTGCGACAGCGCTGAAAGCTGAAGAATGGCCTGGGCAGGAAGGACGTGAAAGTGCACTGTAGATCAGTGGTTAAAATGTGAGAAATAAAAAATAACCCCACCCACCCCCAAAAAAAAGTCGTACTGAGACCAAAAAACATCAAGTTTTCCCACCTTCCTTCTTTTAGGATGGAGAGAATAAAGAATCTATAATATTTTTAGGTTTGGATAGACCAGGGGAAGGGCTTACAATCCTTGTGTTTATTTATGTTCATTTCTTTTGTTAATAAGACTTCCCTTCACTACTATACCAGACACAACAGGAGAGGTTAGGAAATCCTCCTTTAGAGTTTCACCAGGTGAATCCCATTAGACTATTTCTTCTCAACTCCGGCTCCAGCAACAGACATTACATTTTTAATTTTCCATTCATTTGACCCATGGACAATGGATAATAGTAGCAATTCAAAGGGTGAAATTCCACTTTGGGACAAACACAATAAAAACGCGCTATAAGTTGTAGACTTCCCCCATGCTATCAAATACTATAAAAAAAAATATAGGATGTTTGTACATACCATAAAATTCTTTTTTTGAAGCCCACCAAAATAGTCTTTAACCTTCAGGTTATACGTCCTCCTACAAGAGGATTGTAAACTGGCAAACAAAACTGTAGATATGCCCAAGATAACCCTCCTACTACCTGCATTCCCAAGTTTTGTAGCTAAGGAACCCAGAGAACACAATTATAAACACATAAGGGTCGGACTGGTTTCCTTCAATGGATTCCAAGGAAAGGAATGAACGCGAAGTACAAAATTTAAAATTTTTCCATGTCCATCAAGGGACGCACAAAGTATTTCACCTTTGGGCTTTCCAAAAGCAGTCTACCTAAGGTGTGGGAAACACAGCAGACAAAAGCCCCAAAAACAGAAAACTCCCTGAAGGGCCACATTGTCCATCTGGTGGCACATGTGAACAGAAGAGGCAGTGGCAGCCTTGCAAATCTGAGAAACGGTGATCAGATGCCAAGCAGCAAGGGGAAGAGTGGAGCCCTATTCTTTGGGATTATAAGCTTGGACAATAGTCTTACTGAGAAATGGTGGAGCGAGAAACCAGTGAATTCTTACATGGTCTGTTAGAATTACAAAAGGGGAATCGGTCTTCCTGAAAGACGCTAAAATATTTCAAGATCAAAAAAACAGCGCTGTGAAAATAAAACTAAAGCTTAGGAATTAACCTATCAGTGAACAATAATTAAATATATACCCTTGAAAAGTGAAAATAAAGGAATAACATCTATTTGCAAACTTAATCAATAAAGATTGGTCCCAAAACACCAAGCAGAAGAAATAGTCCAAATATAAGTCCCAGCAGATGAATAGGATGATGAGGAGAAATGGAAGTACCAATCACGGTTGGCAAATGGAGGTGTATTGGATAAATGAAACCTTCACCACACCAATGTGCCGGATTATTAAAATTGTGCGCTTACCAAAAGGCAAGCTACTATGAGCTTGCGACCTTAACCCGGTCGGGGCCTTTTGTGGATAAAACCAGCAACGCACCACATCGAATTATGGATAGGTACACTGTCCGTCCGATCACCGGGAACATTCGATTGGAAAGATATTTCCTCCAGCTGAGAGTGGTTTGTTAAGGCTCCTGTGTTCTTTTGCCATAAGAAACAGCCAAGCTTGTGACTTGTTTACGAAAGACGAAATAAGTTGGAATCAGTAAATTTCTGCTGCAAATTCTCCCGGAGAAGAGTTACGTGTATTCTTTGTGAAACTTTGCCTCTGTGCAGGAGCTTCCTGTAATAAAGACCGGTCACTGTTGCTCTCTCCTTGTGCATTCTCCGGGAGAATTTGCAGCAGAAATTTACTGCTTCCAACTTATTTCGTCTTTCGTAAACAAGTCACAAGCTTGGCTGTTTCTTCTGGCAAAAGAACACAGGAGCCTTAACAAACCACTCTCAGCTGGAGGAAATATCTTTCCAATCGAATGTTCCCGGTGATCGGACGGACAGTGTACCTATCCATAATTCGATGTGGTGCGTTGCTGGTTTTATCCACAAAAGGCCCCGACCGGGTTAAGGTCGCAAGCTCATAGTAGCTTGCCTTTTGGTAAGCGCACAATTTTAATAATCCGGCACATTGGTGGGGTGAAGGTTTCATTTATCCAATACACCTCCATTTGCCAACCGTGATTGGTACTTCCATTTCTCCTCATCATCCTATTCATCTGCTGGGACTTATATTTGGACTATTTCTTCTGCTTGGTGTTTTGGGACCAATCTTTATTGATTAAGTTTGCAAATAGATGTTATTCCTTTATTTTCACTTTTCAAGGGTATATATTTAATTATTGTTCACTGATAGGTTAATTCCTAAGCTTTAGTTTTATTTTCACAGCGCTGTTTTTTTGATCTTGAAATATTTTAGTGTGTGTATCCCACTTTTTGCGGCTGCTTTAGTGTCATATATTGTTTTATTATTTATTTATTTTCTTCACTGGATTTGTGCTTGATTGTTAAGGGGTTTGTTTATTCAAATTCCACATAGCGCGGTAGTCCTTTTTACCTATATTCCTGAAAGACGCGGCTGAGAGAAATTCCCACAAACCAAATCACATCCCGACAATGGATGACGGTGAAATATCTTTGGGGTGAACTGAAACCAGACATGAAAAAAGAACAATGCCCTCCTTGAGGTGAGGCAGAGACCACCTCAAGTACTTGACCTCCACAACACCTTATCTCTATGTAAAATAAGGGCTTCATACAAGTTCAGACATTTGCTTTGCAGTGACAAGGTATACAATCTTGTGGGTTACAGTAAAAAGAAATAAATGTCTAATGGATTCAAATGGCAGTTTAAGCACAGAGAACACTAGATTTAGATCCCATTAAGTCCACAGGGAAATAAACAAGGGTGAGCTATATGGGAGACCCCCTGTACATAAGGTCTTCATCAAAAAAATAAGAGGCCAGCAGTCTCAAACAAAACTGCAAGAGTAGAAACCTCATCCTCGATAATGCTGACAATCAAAGGCTGATCTGAGTTAAGCTGTAGGAAGGAGATGATTCAACCCACTAAAGCTAGCCATTTGTGGATCGAAATTCGGCCAGTTCAGTGGGAACTGGCTGATTTTTATCCACATATGACGGTTTGCATTCACGAGATGTTGATTCATCAACTGACTTTTCAAAAATGGACATGTTGGTATATTTTTGCTTGATCAGCACATGCAGCCAATCCGCTGCAGTGCAGCTCAGTGTATTCTAATGAAGAGTCCCGCTGTTAGAAAACACGCATGACATAGCAGGGAGGATTTCTCCATCTACCTCAAATGTGTAGATTGGGAAATCAATTCAGTTATTTCATTTCAGTAGGCTGACTGAATAAATAAAACAGACGCGAGTCCCAAAGACTCACACCAAGTGAAGTAAGCCTTCAGTGTGCAAATATGGACCATGTGGGTAGACTTTCCAGCTTGAAATATGGTGTTAGGTTATAAAAATCCTATTTTTCAGTCACTGGATTTGACAACAGCTTACCTGTAAAATCCTTTTCTTGGAGTACATCACGGGACACAGAGCCACAGTAATAACTGTATGGGTTATATGGCACACCCTAAACATATATAACCCCTCCTCTTACCAAAACTGAGTACCTCAGTTTTGTAGCAAAGCAATACACGTGTAACCAGAAAGAGGGGAGGGACCCCTGTGTCCCGTGATGTACTCCAAGAAAAGGATTTTACAGGTAAGCGGTTATAAAAATACTTTTCTTTATCGTACATCATGGGACACAGAGCCAAAGTAATAACTGTATGGGATGTCCCAGAGCAATGCCACCTTAGGGGAGGGGACACAAACAAAAGTAGGGTGCAATCAGACCTGAGGACCTATACTGCTGCCTGCAGCACACTGCGCCCCAAAAGGCGATATCCTCATGCTAAGTCCGAGCAATAAGACAGATCTGCCTACCATTCACGCTGGAGATTTGGACTGCATAAATGGCTCATTTGATATTCACCGGATATCCATCTGGAGGCTATTCTCAGGCTATTCAAGCCGTACCTCACAGACACTGCCTCTGAATGTGTCCTGCACTATGCTCAGAAAAGTTTGGATTTCTCTCCTGATTCAGCAATATAAGCACCATCTTTTACTGGTACAACGGCTACAGTTGCGGACAACAGCAGAGTCAATGCTGCAGCTCAGCATTATCAACTGATCTGAAGGACATCACTGTAGATTGAAACTGGAAGCTCATCTCTTATCTTTAAAAGACTCGCAGCTGCGATACAATAGGGGTAAGACGCCCATTTATGGGCCGATAACTTTTGATTCTACTCCCTTTTTGTTTTACGCGGCCAATGTAGACTTTGCAACTTCACAAATTGATAGATATAATAACATCTACCTTGGAGCTAACAGGCGAACCAAGTCCAATACATTCTGTCATTGATAGTTGATTTGCCGTAGTGATATCAAACTGCAATTTGTAGGAGACTGTATACAGACCTTATAAACACCTATACAACTGGCATTGACCCAATACAAAGTGGAACGACTTATTTCCTTTGCTTGGCGTTTATATTGTTCCCTTCGATCCAGTTATCTATTTGACCGACTAGTGTACCCACATACACTGTATAGACTAATCATACCAATACCTTCTTTATCATGACTAAAATACTGGATACATATTCCAATGGTCAGTTTTTGACCAGCTAACTGGATGCTAACTATCTTCAATCAAGACACAATTTCATGATAAATACTGGCCAATTATTGGAAATATATCAGTAGAATTTTGCAGTAACCTGAAAGCTGGATATTTTCTGTCCCTTTATATTTAGGGAGTCATCCCCGGGGAAACCATTTTTATAGTCCATTAATTCCTCTTGGGCTTTGGTATTTCGTCTTGATCAAGTGGGGCTCATGGTTAAGCATTTTTTTATATTGTGACAATATTGTCTTATTACAGTGTGTTTATTTTATTATTCATGAATTTCTTGCAAATTACATGAACATCACCTAACCAGGGAGTGGTTGCACCGCCTGGATTAAAGTGATTGGATTTTTGTATTTCACCAATAAAGCTTCTATTAATTAATTATACCGTGGTTGATCTCCTTTTGATTGTTTCCTGGGGCTACCCATTGACCCTTCCCACATTTTTTGCGATATCCTCATGCCTTCTTACATCCACCTGATAGAATCTGGTGAATGTAAGGACTGAAGACCAGGTTGCGCCCTTGCAGATTTGAGCCATGGAGGCTTGGTGATGCACTGCCCACGAAGCACTAACAGCCCTGGTGGTGTGCGCTTTAACCTGGAATGGTGGAACCTTCCTCTTAAAGCCATAAGCTTGAATAATTACCTGCCGAATCCATTTGGCAATCGTGGATTTTGATGCTGCCAGTCCTTTCCTAGGACCTTCAGGCAAGAGGAACAAAACATCTGTTTTCAGAATCTGAGCAGTCGCCTTCAAATAGATCTCGACTGCTCTCACTACATCCAAAGTGTAGTGACTTTTTCTTCCTTAGAACAGGGTTCTGGAAAAAATTAAGCTAAAACAAAATCCTCGTTTAGGTGAAAACCTGAAACCACCTTTGGCAGAAAGTTAGGATGAGGGCACAATACCACTCTATCCTTGTGAACGATTAAATATGGTTCTTTACAAGAAAGAGCCGCCAGCTCTGATACCCTTCTTGCAAAAGAAATGGCTACCAGAAAAACTAGCTTCCTTGTCAAAAGGACCAAAGGAATATGTTGTATCGGCTCAAAAGGCTGTTTCTGTAATGCCGACAGAACTAAAATTCAAGTCCCAAGTTCAGGGGTGCTTTAACCGGTGGATTAAGCCGCGTTACCCCCTGTATAAAGCTTTGGATCAAAGAATGTGAAGCCAGTGAACGTTGAAACAATACTGATAAGGCCGAGACCTGGCCCTTGATAATACTCAAGGCCAGCTTCATCTCTAGCCCCATTTGCAGAAAGGCAAGAATTCTACCTATGACATACTTCCTTGGATGCGAACCCCTGGATTCACACCAAGAAACATATGCCTTCCAGACTATAATAAATGACTCTTGAAACTGGCTTCCTTGCATTAATCAATTTAGCGTTTGTAAAGTAGGTTGGAACACTGGTTCCTGCGATAGTAGGTCTGGGCGTGGTGGTAGGGTCCATGGGTCCCCTACCGCCATCTTCACTATTTCTGCATACCAAGATCTTCTGGGCCACAAGAACTACCGACTTCCTTTCTCGCTTGATCCTGCAAAGAAGTCGCGGTAGCAGCAGAATAGGAGGGAATGCATAAATCAGTGAGAACTGATCCCACGGGGTCACCAACGCATCTGTCCCGCATGCGAGTAGATCCCTTGTTCTTGACACAAAGTTGTCGACTTTGTTGTTGAACCTGAATGCAAACAGATCTACAGCCGGGATCCCCCATCTTTGGAATATAGCCAGGAGAAGATGTCGTGGTGAAGGGACCACTCCCCCGGGAACAACTGCTGGTGACAGTAGTCTACCTTCCAGTTCTCTATCCCTAGAATGAAGTTTGCCGAAATGCACGGTTCTTCTGCCCAGGTTAGGATATTGTTTACCTCTCCCCGGGCTGCCTGACTTCTGGTGCCCCCTTGGTGATTGATATAAGCCACTGCTGTGGCATTGTCGGATTGAATACTGACAGGAGAATTCCACAACCTGAACGTCCATGCCCTGAAACCTGAAAGGCTTGCATCTGTTATCACCTTCCAGGTAACCAGTAAGGATTTCCCCTTCATCAGATTCTCGGATATCCTCCACCAACTGAGGCTGTGACGCACCTTTGGCGACAACCGCACTGGAAAATCTAGTGCCTGAATCTTTTTGTTCCAGGCCAATAGGATACTGTTTTGCAGCAGTCTCTAGTTTTGTTACCATGAAAAAGGTTTGAATAAAATCCTGACCCCCCCGCTCTTCCAGGGGGACCATCATGATCACTTTTTGTGTCAAAAGTCGGTCTAACGCTAGAGACTTTTTTCTTTGGATCTTTGGGGACATTTGACTTGAGGAAACGAGGAGACGGGAATTCTCAGAACTCTAGTTTGTAACCTAGAGCTTTTGTGGAGACCACCCATCTGTCCTGAAATTCTTCCTGCCAGACCTTTGAGAACTGCAGAAGTCCCCCCCCCCACTCGAGCGACTGGGGGCACCCCTTCATAAAGAGGCTTTAGCGTTCTGTCTTGTGGGTTTCTTCCCCCAGGACCTCTTTTGTCTCTGGGGTTGACCTCGAGGTTTACCTCTTGAACCTGATGGTGGAGGCTGTCGCGACTGCCTGGAGGCTGATGCCCCTGGCACAGGAGAAAGAGCCGGTTTAAATGAAGGACGTTAACTCTTTTTCTTAACTGGCAAAAGGGTACTTTTCCCACTTGATATTTTTTGTATATATTTGTCTAAATCCTCCCCAAACAGCTTTTCACAGCAGAAAGGAAAGCCAGCCAGGAGCTTTTTGCATGGCGCTTCAGCTGACCAACTTTTCAACCATAAGATTCTAGGCATATGCACCAACCCAAGCGCAAGGCGAGAGGTTTGAAGAATAGAATCTCTAATTGCGTCAATTGCAAAACACAAAGCCGCTGGCAGCTCAGCTAATTCCTGGGCCTGCTGTTCAGGGACCACCTTGAGTACATGTTTCAACTGGTCTCTCAAGGACTGACATATCCCAATTGCCGCCACTGCAGGTTGAGCCACTGAACCTGCCAGGGAAAAAAATGTTTTTTTTTTTGTTTTTTTTAACAGGAATTCCAATTTTTTTATCAGTTGGTTCCCTAAGCATTGTCTACCGAACAAATTTAACTTTTATTCACAGAGGATATAGCAGCATCAATTGTCGGTATACTCCCCCTTAGTAAATTTATGGAGACTTTTTAGGAGGGAAAAAGTGCTTATCTGGGTGATCCCACTCAGAATACATAAGCTTTTCTAGTAATGAATGGACAGGAAAGGCACGCAAGGCTTGAGGAGGCTTCAGTGAACCCAAACCGGAAGTGGGCTCTTCAACCAACTCCGTTAAGGGTAGCTCAAATGTGGAACGGACCATTTCAGTAAGAAAATGCACCAGCAACTTCTCAGCATGTGAAGCTGAAGAAGATCCTTCTCCACTTGATTCCTCGAAAGAGGAGTCATCAGCCTGTTCATGGTCCCCTGAGGGGGATTCATTCTCCCCCTCCCACAGTTCCCCCGTTTGAGGATCCTGGGTGGTAGGGGACCTAATGCGTTTTCTTCCACTTTGTGAAGATGCAATTAAAGCCGCTAATCTTTCCTCTAAACCACTCATAGCTAAATTGACAGGGGCTGAAGTGTTGGAAGCAATTGCAGCCCCTGATGGCTCACTCTAACCAGCCTTTTTAGAATGGGATGGTGTCGCAGAGGGAGGGTCCTCAGGACCTGAGGGCGACCCCTTAGTGTCCCTGGTCTTTGTGGCATTTGAACCACCTCCTCTGGTTATAGTGCTGAGCACAAAAGCAGAGGTACCACAAAACAAATGCACCCACTGCTGAGCAATAGTCAGGCAACTGTCGCTGCTATTAAACTCAGCCCGATACTTAAAGTAAAATGTGCCTGGGAATGCCTGTGTCACCCACTCACATGCCATCCGTCTACTCCCTCCTAGCTGTATGCACCTGAAAAAAGGTGCATTTTATAACTATGCAGCCCGCGTTGAGGACGCTCAATTCGCGCCAATGCTGCTAAGCCCCGCCCCCTTCTTTAGACCACCCACAGCGCCCCCTTCCATCTATTTTCAATTAGATTGTTTCCCCGCGCGAGGCAGGCTCCGATCCAGACCGGACCGCATGGAGGAGGAGAGAAGAAGAGCTACCGAAGGGAACCTCCGTAATGGCGGCGGGAGCGGCGCGGTACACTGCCGTGTAGCGCCATGCTCCCTCTGCCTGGAGGAAGCTATCCAGGTGGGGGGACATTCCTGGAATAAGAAATAAGAAAACCCCCCTTTCCCACAACTTTACCTGGAGCCAGGGCTGGAGGAAGCGTGCAGCTTGAAACAGAGGCAAGACTGACAAGCATTAACAGGTACGTGCTCTTGACAGCCCCCCCGGTGGCGACTATAGGCATAGCAACATTTACTTTAAAGCGGAGCGCCGCTGAAATTTTTTTTTTTTAAAAGTCAGCAGCTATAAATACTGCAGCTGCTGACTTTTAAAACATGGACACTTACCTGTCCAGGGCGCCCGCGATGTCGGCACCCGAGGCCGAACCGTCTCTCGGGTGCTGCCGCCTCCATCTTTGGTAAGGGAATCAGGAAGTGAAGGCTTGCGGCTTCACTTCCCGGTTCCCTACTGCTCATGCGCAGCGCAATACAGATGATCCCTGCTGTCTCTGGGACCCGTGCGTTTCCCAGCAGACAGCGGAGGGGGAACAGGAAGTGACGTAAATAACCGCAGATTCTGCGGCTATCTATGCCGGAAGTGGGTACAGATACCTGTAATATACAGGTATCTGCACCCCCCTCCCCCCTGAAAGGTGCCAACTCTTTCAGGGGGGGATCCACAGCCTGGACCTGTAAAAAGCACACCACCAGGAATATTGGTGAAAAAAAACAAACACTGGATCCTGGGGTCCAG
Source organism: Lithobates clamitans (assembly GCA_037952925.1). Taxonomy (NCBI): domain Eukaryota; kingdom Metazoa; phylum Chordata; class Amphibia; order Anura; family Ranidae; genus Lithobates; species Lithobates clamitans. The sequence goes on along the minus strand of JBBGZY010001390.1, from coordinate 31,254 downwards.
TTCTCTAAAAAGAGAAGCGTTACAGGTAAAACCTTGTTTCCTCGGACAAGAGGCCCGGGTACCATTCAATTCGGCCTGGAAAAGACACTTTGAATGGATCCGGTTGCGTGGCTTGCCCCAGTAAGGAATATTCCAGCGGAGCTCAGCACAGCACATCTCCGGTAAGGGGAGGGGTTATATGGGGAATTGAACTTCCTGTTTAGGGTGTGCCAGTGCCCATCACCTGAAGGTGCCATATAACCCATACAGTTATTACTGTGGCTCTGTGTCCCGTGATGTACGATAAAGAAAGCATGATCGCAAATCAGTACTTGGGACAGAAGATCCAGATGATACGGTATAGCACACAAAGCATCTGCTAGGCGTCATACTGTCACAGTACCACATTCACAAAGTTGGAATCCAGATGATCACCAAACGCTATTCATCTCGATCCTGGGCTGAAAAAGAAAAAAAGTTTCAAGAAAGGAAAGGCATAGATCACGGTGTATTGAGCCACCATTGCTTCCACTACAGAATCAAAGTATATAAAGAAAAACCTGTCTAGCTAGCGGTTGAACCTGGAGGCCAGGAAATCAACATTAGGTGTTCCCCACCTGTGTCATAGGTCTTAGAACACTCCTGGGTGTATGAACTACTCCCCTGGGTCAAAATGCTGCCAACTGTCCACACACCTGAGATGGAAACAGACAAAGCTGGAACATTTGTTTTTTTCTAGGACAGAAACCACTGGACTTCACATTCCTCCCTGATGTGAAATGTATGCCACTGCTGTGATGTAGTCCTACTGAATCCAGATCAAATTCCCCTACAGCAGGATGATCAAATGCTGCAGAGACCTCCAAAAATCACTTAACACTCCAGGATGTTGATCAGGAGATGAAGTTCCTCTAAAGACCGAGTTTCCCGCACGAATAAAGTGCCCAGGATTCTTTACCAGTGCAAAAGATTTGTCCAAGGTGCAGAAGAGAGGCTGCATGGGGGGCCACCAAAAAGTGCACCCACAGCAAAGCATAAGGAAGGCTAATGCACTAAAAAAATAAATAATTATTATTACATGCAGGTAGGCCTCCATGATGTCTATGGAAGCCAGAAAGTCTCCCTCCCCGGTAAAAACAGAGGCACAGAGCTAGTAGATTCCATGAGGAGTTTCTAAACCCGAATGAAGACATTCATTAAGATCCAAGAAAGAGCAGATGCCCCCTTTCGGTCTGAGAACTGAATAGGTTGGAGTGAAACCCTGCAACAGAAATTCAGTGGAAATGGCACATAAATCCTGAGGACCTGAGTGGGCTTAATGGACACCTATATATGTGCAGTGACAAAAAACAATTGGGGATAAACCAAAGAGGGATCAGAAAGTGAAATTATACCTTGCAGTCCCTGCAAATAATTTCCTGCACCCTAGCGGTCTTAGTGTGGGGGGCACAGCTTCAAGAAAAGGAAGGTTTGTCTGAGGGTCTGGCAGACCTGGAGTCCCAGACCTTGCAAATGGATTTGGAGCCAAGCTTAAGGAATCTGGACATGGATGTTGTGATAGTGGTGTAATGAAAAGGCACATTTTTAAATTGCTGGAGACAGATGAACCTTCCCAGTCTCTCTTATGCTTCTTCTGTGAGGATTGGTTGCTTATGCCACTAGTAGCATCCTTGAGAATGGTATCACAGCATTTGTACCTTTTACTGTGGAAACCAGCTCTGGCACAATGATAGTAAGGGATGAAAGCAAATATTTTTGTTTGACAAAGCAGTGTTGTGATCACCATTACATTAATCACTAGCTAAAAAATATGTCAATAGCCAGCCTCTTCACTGTGACTATTAAACAGCTTAGTCACAAGTATACAGTACATATGAAATTGCACACATCAGCACATACCCCATGAACAGATACAATTCTGTTAAAGCCTGTAAAATGGGAAGCATACATCTACTCTGTGTTGAAATACTTACCATGCCACTGGTTGCCAAAAGTATTAAGGCAAAGATGTTTTATTGAAATTTAAATAAAAGTGTAAAAGGGTTACCTCCCGTGAAGGGTATTCCCCTTGCAGGATCGATGCTTTATCTTTTGTATTTACACTTTTATTAATGCTGGATCGTACAACTCTCGCTATACCTTCTGGCCTGTTGCAGCTATGAAAGCGGACAAGGAAGTGACAGTGTTGTGTAAATGCTCATCTCCCCTGGGCATTCACAGAATTCCATCATTTCTTTGAATCAATTGAAAGATACAAGGTATTTGGTGAACAGTCAAGGGGCGAGGGGGATGGCTAAACACTATCACATCTTTATACAGGAGCCACAGTCAGTCGAAGTAGAGTAAAACACTATCCAGGATGTGCGAAAGCGTACATGCAGCGATCCTGCATGTGGGCTACATCTCATGAGATGAAAAAAAAAAAAAAAAAGTAAACATGGGACAAAAAAACCACACACGCCATGAGAGACATAATAATGCACTAACAAATATTTAATTTATATACAGGCAGTCCCCAAGTTACAAAACAACCAACTTACATACAAAGGCACCGTGACTCAATGCTGGTCCTGGAAACCACCGATGGCCATGTTGCTGCTCACCGCATGTGGCAGTATGTCACAGTAGGTGGCAGCATGCCACAGTAATTATTTCCAGCTTCTGGTGGACCTGTTAGCAATCCTAAATCACTGCATGGCTAGTTAACCCTTCCCTTTGTTAATCAAAACTCCAATAATTTTTTGGCTGCAGTTACACCTAAAAAAATGTACCTGTTCCAACTTGCAAACAAATTCAACTTAAGAACAAACCTACACTTATCTTGTTCGTAACCCAGGGACTGCCTGCACACTAAGCAACCTGGCTAAGACCCCATTCACACAGGGACGACTTGTCAGGCGACCTAGTCGCCTCCCGTTCTGTGCTATGGAACCGTTCTAAGGGGAGCGACGCAAGTCGCTCAGACTTAGAAAAAGGTTCCTGTACGACTTCGGGGGCGACTTGGGGCAACTTGCATAGACTTCTATACAGAAGTCGTTTTGCAAGTCGCCCGGGCAGTCGTTTGCAGGTCGCCAGGTCACCTGCAAGTCGTGTTGCCCCTGTGTTGCCCCTGTGTGAATGGGGTCTTAATGGTTTACTAAATCAGGTGTAGAAAGTCAAAATCTGCTCATACCATTCTCTCCCAGCATGACCATGATTTCAGAGTCCGTGAACTCTCCAGCCACAATCCTCAGTTGGAAATCGCCCATTAGCTTCCTCATTGACGGGTACTTATACATGCACATCTTTTTTATTTCTTCTTCATTGGCAGTTTCTGCCACCTTAAAAACCAGTGAGGTGTCTCTAAATCTTAAGTTTTCGGTGGGAACATAACCATCCAGAAAAATGTTGATACCTGAAAAGAAAAAAAGTTTAAAAACATACGCAAACCCAAATTAGCATTAAAAAAATGAATGAGAACATGATTTATTGCATACTCTATTACAATGTTAGCAAGGTCAGACTTACCTTCTCTGACGCTGAAAGGCATGGTGACTACACCATAAGCACTTGGAACACCATACAAGCAGCAAATGAAGTCAGAAAGATAGTCCAAAACACTGAGATCGTGCTCTACAACAATGATGTAACTGGGAAAAAAATAAAAATGTTTTAAGTCTGATATACACATTTTAGAAATTAAACAGAAGCTGTAATATTAAGGATGTGAAGCAGATATAATGTAGTTATTAAGGAATTCTAGGTATGGATATTTTTCTATATAGTTACATTGGTCCAAGTTGGGCCAATTTAACTATGCATGATACAATAACTGGCAGATGCCCCTAGGGGCTGGAAATCACTGCAGTAGACAGACACCACTACAGTGATTTCCAACTGCTTCTGGGTCTCATGCACTGAATAGCTGCCCCTGCTGCATTTTAAAATTATTGCATTTTGTACTTTTCCGATTGGATGAAAAGAAGAGCATGAGGTCACTCCTTGCCTCTCCACCTCATTTAGAGAACGCTTTGCATTCAATGGTGCCAAATGGCCGAACTCCTGTGATCTAAATCCAGAAGGGCAGCCGCTCAGCACAGAACCCAAAAGAAAGTGGAGTTCACTGGAGTAACGGCATCTACTTGAGTTATTTACAGCTTCCAGGAACATCGGCCAGGTAAAGTATATGCATATTTGCAGTGGCCTGAGCTGGACCAATGCAACCACATACAATATATCCATATCTGGAATCCATACCTGGAAGTGGTAGTAAATTAATTTTTTATTTACACCTACAGGTAAGCCTTTAAGAAGGCTTACCTGTAGGTACAGTAAATTTTTCCTAAACGTGCACTGCGCTCTCAGTGGATGGCGTGTCATGCATTGGAGATTCATGACGCCCCCACCCATGCACAGGAGTGACGTAAATCGCAGCTTGGCCAGTCAAGGGCCGCAGCCCGCAAACTCGGAAAGAAGATTGGGTGAAGATAGAAGCCCCATCAATGGTAACAGCGTGCCGCTGCAGGGCTTGGTTTTAAAGGCAAGTCTTTCATAATGTGCTAGTATGCCATGCGCATTATGACATTTGCAGGGAGATTTTAAATTTTTTGCGGTTTACTAACGCTTCAAGTAGTTTATTTAAATAAACTAGCTTCTGAGGTCCCATATGTGACTCTAGAAGGTAGACTTGACATAGAAGGGCAGTTTGGCTCTGTGGCCAACTACTAAGCAGGCAGCAGAGCATATACATGCAGTGAATAAATACGACTGCTCCCAGGTACACATGTATTACAAACATGCAACCTTTTCAACATCTGTGTTTTCCAGTTGTCTCACCTCCAATTAGGCTACTACTGGAAAAACTGCTAAGCCAGTTATACTCGTACTATGCCAGGACCGGACAAATCTAAACCAGCACTACAATGTCCATTATATATAGAGAAACATACTTGCACAGCAGAACACAACCTGTATACCCCCAGGAGCCTCCAGGGAGCTGTTTATCAAGAAAATCAAAGTTCTCTTGAGTGACAGTTTACAGGACCTAGGTTATGTACTCAGCCATTAACAGCAGCTTGGTCAAACACCATGAGCCCCTATGTGTTAATTTTATAGGTTAATACTCATATACGGTGTTCACTTTAGCAGGAATTAAAAGTACCAGCAAGCTCCATAAAGTTGCAGAAGCAGGACTGGATGTAACATTTCTGTATATGCTGAAAGCAGAGTGTGCAGAGCTTAGCCCTGTTTTGTCACACTGTACCTTGAAGGTATTCTTATTACAGCCTCCAGGTCCCAGGACATGGCTGTGCTTATACCCTGAGGGACTCTATCCTCTGAACACACCTGCTATCTGGGTCCACTGAACTGTCTCCTAGCCATGCCTGTTCCAGGCTCCCCCAGCTCGCACCGACGGCACCTCACAACTGTCAAAACACGCGGCAGCTGCAGGCAGAGAAGGGAAAGTGGGGCCAGTGAGGTTAGCAGCAGGTGCCAGGGGAAGAGATATGCCTGGGTATGCGACTGCTAAAAATGCTAATCCAATAGCATCCATTCCCAAAACAAGTATGAAGAGGTGTTGTGACATTCTAATCTGCATGCTTGTTCTGAGCGACTCAAAGCAGGAATCTCAGATTTTGAGAATAAACGGTCACACAGTGGGAGTCCTGATTATGTTTCAATTTAGCAGACCACTTGTTTTCCTTACCGGTCAGGGTTAATCAGAGATCGGATGGTAATGGCAGCCTTAAGACGTTGCTTTACATCCAAGTAACTGGATGGTTCATCAAACATGAAGCTGCAATGGGACAGAACTACAATTCAGTTAAGTGTACACAGACTACTTCTAATTTACCAATAAAAACAAGTGTTCTTACATGTCAGCTTTTTGAATACAGACAACAGCACATGCAAACCGCTGAAGCTCCCCTCCAGAAAGGTCTTCCACATTTCTGTCCCTCAGATGAGTCAGATCTGAAATGTCAATTGTCGTAATCAATATTTAAAAGCAAATACAGAAAAAGGCAACAAAGTCAAACACATACTAAGCCAAAAAAAAAGAAGATATAAAGATCACAATTGGTGCAGAAGTGTGACTGTGTTGGATACCAACACCAAAATGCCACGGTGCATCTTTTGTACCGAAGAACAGTGAAAAGCTTATGGAAGACAATGGCTAAAGACACCCAAAAAGCTAAAACATGCTGCTACAACTTAAAAACTAAGGGGCTCATTTGTAAATGGAGGGCAGATGTTTCCATCTACTCCATTATACTGCACAGGGCTTGGGCACACTGCAGCCTGCATTTTATGGCACATTCAAAAACACAGCCGCACAGTGTGGAGCCTGCAATGTCACACAGCATTCTCTCTGTTTAGCAGAGCTCTAACTGTAGGAGAGCCAGTCATTTGACAGGTCACTTGACTGTTCTCCTGGCGGTTTTGTCTTCTCCCATTTATTCAACAATGCTATGGCAGCTTTAGATTCCTGAGGCGCGTGGGAAAACTAAGCTCACTTTGTGTTTATTTTTTTGTAATGTAGCAGTATCACAGGGAACATAGAGAGTACTTACCCAGCAGTTCACAAACCCTGGTTTGGGTTTTTGTTTCATCTTTTCGATCTAAAATGGTCCCCACAGGGCCCTGAGATAGCAGAAATATTTTATTACTTCGCAACTTATTGTAGAGGCACGTCTACCCCTTCCAAGGCAGAGACATGCAAGCATATTACAATCATATTCCCTATAGATTTCACGATTCCAGCACAAGACACTGCATACACACCTTTGCGGCTTTTGGAATTTGGTCCACATACTGAGGCTTAATGATGGCCTTCAAATCATCCTCCAAAATTTTGGTGAAATAGTTTTGCAATTCTGAACCCCTGAAATAAGTCAGTATTTCTTGCCAATCTGGGGGATCCTTTTTGAGAGAGAAAAAAAAAAAAAAGTAGAAGTATACACAAATTATTTTGAAAATATTTTTTAACCGAAATTTAAAATCGATCTCCACATCGCTAAACTATTAATGACCTTCGTTCTTTAGCAAAACTACGCTTGTCAAAAGTATCTTTACCAGTATATATTTTAGGATGCGTTTCCGATGCCTGAATCTCCTGCTGCAGACTGTGGTTTCAACGGTTACGTCACTATAGCTCTGCAGGGGCATGATAGTGACCAGCAGACAGAACCATAGTGTGCAGCAGGACATACATCAGCTACTCCGAAGCGTAGATGCTGAAAATTCTTCAGTTGGTTTTGCTTTGCAACAGAACAATTTGAGTCATTGATGACAGGACTAGTAAGTATTACTATGCCTCCTTTAGAGGAGCCACAACCCTGACATGATCACTCTCAAACTAAAATGCCAGAGTTTATGGTTTGTTATGAAACATGCTAATCTGCACCCTTAAAGTGGATGTAAACCCAATGTCATCCTTTCTAAACTACTGCCATAGGGGTTATCTATAAGGATATACATTCCTCCTGCATGTATCCTTACCTGTCAAATGTCTCCCCCTGTCTATTAGAGCCGAAAAACTGCAGATTCTGTGGGTGGGTCTGTTGTCTGGAGCTCGGTGGGTGGAGTCGTGATGTCAGTAGACTCCCTGCCCACCTCTACACTCCCCTTGTCAATATGCATTTTTTCCTGTGTATTTCTAACACTGAACTTCTGCTGAACTTCTGCTATGATCTCTAACATCCAGTGAAAAGACAGGAAAGTAACCACATGACTTCAGCATGCCAAATCATGCTGAAGTGTGGAACAGCCAATCCTTGCAGAGCTGCTGAAGAAAGGAGTGGGGGAGGGAATTAAATAATGCCTGTCTCTTAGGCTAGTGCACGAGATGTAAATCACCTGTCACTCACAGCAAGGGGGAGGATTTGACAAAGTTTCTCAGTTTGTCAAGATTTATCTCACTGAACAATAAAAGAGGATTGCTCAGAGAAGGATTAACTCTGTGTGGCAAGACTGGGCTCAAATGATAGGAAATCTTATACTCTACAGTATGATAAAAAAAAAAAAATAATAAAAAAAAAATATTTTGGGTTTACATCCACTTTAACTCTACCTGGTCTATACACTTTCAATTTAAAAGAACATGTATCAGATTTTACAAAGTATTTGACGAAGCAATAAATATGTCTGACCATTTATTTACTCCAGAGCTGGTTTTCTTTTAACAAACCATGAAGTCAGACAGATTGGAAAACGGTTAGGGTAAACGAGAGGCACCCCAACATAGGTAGCCAGGTTTAAGTATACCTCAACCCAGGACTGATAAAAACACCAGGAAAAAAATAAAATGCGAGGAGTAAAACCATCCATAATAACACCCCGAAATGTCACTGGGGTCTTCGAGTAGCACTGCAAGAATCTTCTAACCCGTCCCTACCCAGCAAAGCACCCATATTCATGGAGGGCTGCGTTCTCTCTCCCACAGGCAGTACTTGCAGCTGTGGCTCCCAAACAAAATTGACGTCTTTTTTCCCCACAAATAGTTTTCTTTTGATGGTATTTGATCACCTCTGCCGTTTTTATTTTTTGCGCTATAAACAAAAAATAGCAACAATAAAAAAAAAAAAAAGCATTATTTTTTGCTATTTGCTATAATAAATATCCCCCAAAAATATAAAAAAACAAATTTTTTCCCCTCAGTTTAGGCCGATACGTATTCTTCTACATATTTTTGGAAAAAAAACAAACCAAAAAAAAAAAACCGCAATAAGCGTTTGGTTTGCGCAAAAGTTATAGCGTCTACAAAATAGTGGATAGTTTTTATGGCACTTTTATTTATTTTTTTTTACTAGTAATGGGGGCGATCAGTGACTTATAGTGACTGCGACATTATGGCGGACACATCGGACAATTTTGTCGCGATTTTGGGACCATTCACATTTATACGGCGATCAGTGCGATTAAAATTGCATTGATTACACATTTGTGTAAATGTGACTGGCAGTGAAGGAGTTAACACTAGGTGGTGCTGTAGGGGTTAAATGTGTCCTAGGGATGAGTCTAACTGTAGGGGGATGGGCTAGCTGTGACACATCACTGAACATAGCTCCCGATCACAGGGAGCTATGATCAGTGACACTGTCACTAGGCAGAACAGGGAGATGCTTGTTTACATTAGCATCTCCCCGTTGTTCTCCATGAGACAATCGCAGGTATCACCGCAGACAGAGTCCGCGGGACCCGACTCACGGAGCTCCCGGCCGGCGCGCACGCAATGGCACGGCAGCAAATTCAAAGAGACGTACAGGTACGCCCATTTGCCCAGCCGTGCCATTCTGCCGACGTACATCGGCGTGAGCCGGTCAGGAACCAGTTAAAAAAATAATTTTAGGCTTGAAGATTACACAAAACCCACAAAAATAATTTTTTGAAAGCAGGACACCCTAGAGAATAAAACAGCGGTAGTTGCAATTTATATGTCACATGATATTACCACAAAAAGGTCTAGGAAACACAAAACCTTAGTAAAAAAACACACCAACGTGAATTTTAGGGCAAGCAAACGCAAAAAATTACCCAAATTTTTGGTAAAATATAAAAGACGAGGTCAAACCTTACATTTTTATGTGCCCGTGAAATGGCGTCAAACTTCAGTACCCTATATTTTCTATAGGCAACGCTTCAAAAGCCCCCTATAGGTATCAGTTTAGTGTTACGAAGTAGTTCTTGTGTTAGAATTATTGCTTTCACTCTGGCGTGCGCGGCAGTATGTAACATGTGTATCGCAATCAAAGTTTTCATGCATAGGCACCCTGACGCATGCGTTTTTCGTGTGGCAGCGGAGCCGCAGGAATGCTCTAGTCTGCCTGTCAGTTTCACACACAATCCCGGTAGCTGCAGCCATCAGATTGTGTGTGATACCCCCCCAACGTTAGGTCTGTACTTCGGCAAAAGGGTTAACAAACCTTGGGTAGTGCACTAGGCATTTGCGCGCCCCCCCCCCCGTCTGTTCTTTTGCAGTGTAAAGTTGGTTTCCCATGTCTGAGGGCTGCATTGTCCTGGAGGTTACATAGACCCTGCATCTAATCCCGGCCCGGTGACTGTCCTTTTGAGTGCTGGAGAAATTGTTTGGTCTATTGCATGCACTGCACATTTGTACATACTATTAGTCCCAACGAGTCACGTTTAAATGCTTGCTGTTGCAAAAAGCACAAGACTACAGACATTTGCTCCAGGGGCTCTGTAAAAAAGTGGTCTACTGCAGTGGTGGAGGAATCCCTCTAGAGGAAATCCACTCTGTCACAGTGACAGATTAACATTACTGACAGCTAACAGATGGAGGGCCATTTAAATCTGAGGTGATTTTTCAGAAATGTCTGGGGATTTTAAAAAACAAAAAAAAGGGGCTTTGTGGCGACAAACTTTTATTTTTATTTTTTTTAAACACTGCATGGTTTATCTCCTACTCACCTCCCTGCCTGTCTCTAGCACTGCACTCGGGGACTAGCAGGGAGGGGTAAGACCTTGAAGTGTGACAAGCACCGATTGGGTGCTTGTCAGGAAAAAAAGGTGGTGTGTCAGGCTCTCAATGCTCAGTAGAAGCGTGTCTGATGAGCGAGTAAATGAGGTACCAGACCCAAATGAGGAAAATACCCTTCCAGGTTACCCTCGCACATGGAAGCACTTGGGTGTTCAATACAAGCGCAGGCTGAGCAGCCAAATCAACTCCGATGTCCTCTCCGTTAAAGGATAAGTTCCCCGTTAAAAAAAAACAAAAAAAAAAAAACACTTTTTTTTTTTGCAGGTCATTTTTTTTTTAGGGGAGCCTGGAAAGCATTGCACCAGCGATCAGCGGATTTCTGCAGACTGTCATTGTAATCTGTCTGCCAGTACATCAGAGCAATGAGAACTACAAGCCGATGTTGGCAAAGGATGTTGGTACTTGAAGTTGATTCATTCACAGAACTCTGTGAATGAGATGTTTAACCGCTTCCCAGCCAGTGTCATTAGTATAGTGACAGTGTATATTTTTAGCACTGATCACTATTTGTGTCACTGGTTCCCACAAAGTGTCAGTGTCAGATTGTCCATGCAATCCCTCTACAAGTCGCTGATCACCGTATAAAATAAAATTAAAAAATCCAGTATATACAGTGAGAGGAAAAACGTATTTGATCCCCTGATGATTTTGTACGTTTGTCCACTGACAAAGAACCGGGTCAGTTTGTAATTTGAATGTTGAGTTCAACAGTGAGACAGAACAAAACAAAAAAAAAAATCCAGAAAAACGCATTTCAAAAAGTTATAAAAAAATCTTTTTTTACTATGTATTATTGGTGATGGTCCTACAACCACCAGGGCCTTTAAAGTCCCGTAAGGGGAACACCCTCTATCAAATAACTGGGATGTTGGCCCACCCCTAATTCGATCCATCTCAACTCTCTTGTCCCTATAACAATACGGATCCCAGATTACAAGCATCAGGGATACTGAACTCCCATGAAATAACTAGGGGATTATGGGCTGAGGTCACCTATACTGTGTTTTAGTGACGACATGTTGCTTACATGCAGTGGTTATGCAACTAGGCATGGAGCAGGACCTAAGGTCACTCCACCCAGCAGATGACGTCCGCTCGGTGCATAAACCTTTCCCCTTTTTACAAGCCAATGTTGGCAGAAAATGTGCTCAGTGCAGAACAGTGAGGTAGCGCCCGATGCTTCTGCCCAAACAGCATTTACTCACACACACACTTAACCACTTGCCGACCGGCTCACGCCGATATACGTCAGCAGAATGGCACAGCTGGGTAAAACCCCATATGGTTACGTTGTTCCCTTTAAGATCCCCCAGGGGGCACACACGCACGCGCTGCGCGTGCCCGCCAGGTGCGATCGCAGGCACAAGAGCCAGGACGGGGATTTGTATGTGTAAACACACAAATCCCTGTGCTGTTAGGGGGAGAGGAGACATATCGTTTGTTCCTACTAAGTGTCAATGGTCCCAAAAATGTGTCAAAAGTGTCTTATCTGTCTGCCGCAATACAGCTAAAAATAGCAGATCACCGCCATTACTAGTAAAAAAGAAAAAAAAAACACTTTCCCATAGTTTGTAGACACTATAACTTTTGCGCAAACCAATCAGTTTACGCTTATTGCGCTTTTTTTACCAAAAATATGAAGAATATATATTGGCCCAAACTGATGAAATATGTTTGTAAAAAAAACATTTTTGGGGATAAAGTAAATTTTAGGCCTGAAGATTGCATGAAACCTCCGAAACATATTTTCAGCAGACACCTTGGAGAATAAAATAGTGGTAGTTCCAAGGCCTTTGAGAAAACACACTAGGTGATACATGTCAGGTGGGCGGTAGGATGCCCTCTAGCGGAGGTTTTTTTTTTTTTTTGCTTTGGTGGTGGGCGCATTGGTACTACTTTCATTGGGAGTTAAAGTGTGAATTTTTTATGCACGTGGAAGAAATTTGTTGCACTTTATGAAGATTTTTGTCACATGAAGATTGGATGGTGTATGGTATGGAACATTTTGGATAATTTGCACATTTATTTGGGATATAGATTTCAAGAACTATATCTGCTCTATTACACTGACTCAAATTGTTTGTTTTCTGAAGTTATACTGCACAGAGTCATTTTTTAGGATACATATCGCTTTTGTTTTGATTGTACAATTTAGGGAGAGGATTTAATTACAGAGCGCTTTACCTATCATTCTAGGTATACTCGTAAAGTAATACTTAAGAGACAGGGTCACACTTGAGCTGTGCCATGGCTTTAAGACCTGTAAAGCGCACTCTGACTTACACAGTAATGGTCTGGAAAGCACCACAATGCAAAGCCTAGTGCCCAAAAGGCCACATTCAAAACTAGCCTTGTGTGTCCATTTCCAGAGGGGTCTGCTAGCAAAAAATGTTCAGTCTTTCTTTAGCAGAGCCAACCTCTTAGTGCACTAGCAAAAACTGAAGCATGCTGGGTAGACAACATGACATGTGACACTTTAAAAAGTATACGGCTAACAAGATTTTAGTCAAATCCATTTTTCTCTCCCAATACACAAAAACAGACAATCCTGAAAGGCACTTACATCATACTTTCCAAGATTAGGTTTTTGCTTTCCAGCCAAAATTTTCAAAGCTGTGGATTTCCCAATACCATTAGTGCCAACCAATCCTAGCACCTCACCAGGTCGGGGAGTAGGCAACCTATTAAAAAAATAAATAAATAAATAACTGATCTGTGTAGATGAAATAAGTAACAGAAAACAAATACAAATCAGTATTGGTACCACACACACACTCTAGAAAGGCACAATCTATAAGCTTGTAACCAGTAGAATATTTGTATGGGCAGACAAAACATTTAAAATGATAATTTTAGCCCATAGAAGTAGAGGCCTAACCTCCTCAAACATCCTAGCCCAGGTCTTACTCAGTCACTAACCAAGTATTTGGATGACGTTAATAGGAGATGTGAGATTGTATACAATGGAATATAAAAATTCTATCAGGTTTACAGGAGAGAGTTACTTTCCCGCATTCATAAACGTAAAAACACTGTAAAAGAACACCTTGCACTAAAAGATCTGCAATGGCAGAGAGCCTTCAGCCAATTAGGGATGAATACATTTGCGAGTATCTGAGGTTTCCTAACACATGCATATATAATTTGCAGGTCACTGATGGGCTTGTTAGCCCTACATATTCAAAATCGTTTTTTTGCCACAACAGGCATTCCACATTTATATATCTACAAATCCATTCCTTTCAAATAAAAAGATGTGGAAATAATAAATGGACATGTTAGACAGCCGCATTAAAGCTCTAGAGATCAAATGATCATAAAGCAGAAAAACAAAATATTTGAATGTTTGTTGCATACAGGTTGCCCTGGGGGCACCGCTGCGAGCTCACTTCCCAGACACTGCTCTAGGCGTCCATATAACACAGAGCTCACACAAGTTGTACATTTGAGCTGCATTTCAATCCCCATAGAGTCATATAGGAAGAGAAGCAAACAAAGGCATGTTGACACAGCTACTTATATTATAGGGTTACATTTATCATTGCTTACCTGTGAAGCTTAAAGGCATTGGCACAATATCGGTGAGTGGTTTCCTTTTCCAGGTTGCTTGGCAGGTTAACAATGGACAAAGCTACAAAGGGACATTTCTGTAAAAAAACAGAAACACAAATTCACATGAAGCAGAAGTCAGCACACTGTCGGATGTCATGCTTCTTGTTTCAGCATCAGTGCAGTCCAGTGCAACTTGAAGCCTCTATTGTTTGCGTTTTGCAGCATGTCTATGTAGCACTAACCCTCAGTGGAGCTGCAGGTTTAAGCGGGCTGTTACCTTCACTCTCAATACCCGTTTCACCGGCACTGGGTCTAGGGTTCCGTTGAGTTTACCCCTGGACGATATAAGCACCAACACTTGAGTACGTTTTCAATGCTTTATTGAACCAAGTAACAAAGGAAGTAGCAGGAAAGAGGCAGGAGGAAAACTGCAGGGAAGCTCAAATACCTATCTTTAGAACGTCCTTTAAAGTTGAATACTGTAATTGAATGCAATCCCCTTTGTGGGACGCGATCTTTGCTCACCTGGATAGGCCTCTCTCACTTGCCTAGCAGCCAGTACATAGCACGAACAAAAGTCTCTGCCACAGACTTGCTTGAAATAAACCTGTACGATCCTCTGCCACAGGATGTATTGGTTCGCGATGAATGTCAGACACAGTACTTGGACCTCTAAGCCAACCCGGCAGTACCATGTAATAAGACTACTTCAGGATACGTCCTCCAACCGAGTCACCAGGCCCCTCTCCAGACCAGCACTCTGCATGATCCTTCCATGAAGGGTCCTCTCCTGGGATCTCCTCGGTTGTCCAGCTTCTTCACTCTGGAAAGACAGCTCAGGACCATTCCTCGGCTGCTGTGGTAGGCCCCAGACAGGCTTCTGGGCCTACGGAAGGGAGGACCGCGAGGTGGTACTCTAACACATACCTGTCGGCTAGGAGGGCCAGCAGGTGGCTGAAAACGAACCCCTAAACATGGCATCTGTCCCATAAATACCCTCTTCCAGAATGCAACTCGGAGGACCACCTCCACCGAGTTGTCTCCGGGACAGAGGAGCACTCATCCGCTTTAACACGTTGCTTTTTCAACACCCGCCGATGGTGACAACGACACCCACCGGCACAATGTGGAACCACACGCAACGTCAGCCAAGCTGGAACAGAGGCAAATCTAACTTCCTATAATGAGCAATTCACTAAATTTACCTATCAGATGGTAGATCATAAATCTACCAGCGCTACATCTATATTGGAAAATGATGGGTGGTGCTGTACTTATGCCGGGACCAATTCTTCAGCATGAGCAAGTGTCGATACTTAAAGCTAAAATAAACACGGAAACAAAAAATGTAATATATTGCAGCTTACCAAGCCTTACATGTGGTGGCTGCATTTATTTTCTGTTTAGGGCTGGACTTTTTGCTAACTCTCCTATACTCCCTTTCCACCTGGCAGCAGCGCTTTGGCAGAAAAACACCTCACGTTTGTAAAGGTGTGTAATACGTTCAGGTGCATCAAGCCCTTGGGCGTTAATTCATTTAATTGGCCAGAATAATAATTTAGAATATTTTAATTTACTGGCTGTGGCTTTTGTTTCTTTCTCTAAAAGCCTGTGTCTGCATGGACACATAGGCTAACATGCAGGGCGTTAGGAAAAAAAAAAAAAAAAAAAAGCTCCCCTAACAGCCAGTTTAAAGTGGGATTAAATTCGCATCTGACTTTTACCTATAGGTAAGCTTATAAGGAGGCTTACCTATAGGTACTGTAAATATCTCCTAATTGTGCACAGTTTAGGAGATATTTACTGTACATGCAGCTGGTGATGTCGTCAGCACATGCACTCTGAGGGAACAGCCACTCAGTCCTTCAGAGTCCTGTGCCGTAAGCCACGGCTCACACGTGCATGAGCGACATCGCAGCTCAGACCACTCACACAGCCGGAGTCCGTGAACCCAGAAGCCCGGGTGAAGATGGAAGCCTACTCAGCATGGCGCTGGAGGGATTTGTTTCAAAGTAAGTTTCACATAATGTGCCATTATGCAATGCATACTAGCACATTATGGCTTTACCTTGCAGGGTGCAAAAAGAAAAAACCCACACACACAGCGGTTTACTACAACTTTAAAAACGTCCGGTGTGCTGAGGGCTTAGGGTTTTCCCTTTATTTCACCTTGTGGTCTACATTCTGGAGTAGTAAATCACACACCTTTGTACAACAGCATTATCATTCTGGAGACAGGGTGATGTTAGACTAGCAGATTTAGACAGATATGACTAATAAATTGAAGCCAAACTCTGGCTAACACTTCATAAGTAGGTACACCAGTTTTTTCCTTTTGGAATGTAGAACGAAATAAAAAGCTGAACATTGTAAGCACCCCTGTAAGGCAGCCACCATATCTAAAACTGGTAAGGTGCAATTGAATACATTGTTGTTTTTAGGTTCAATACCATTTTAATGGTGTCAGCTATCTGCTGATAGGTTGTGACTTTTGGTTCTACAAAGATTCACTTTAACCACTTCAATACCAGCACTTACCCCCCCCTTCCTGCCCAAGCCAATTTTCAGCTTTCAGCGCTGTTTAAATGACAATTGCGCAGTCATGCTACACTGTACCCAAACAGAATTTTTATCATTTTGTTCCCACAAATAGAGCTTTCTTTTGGTGGCATTTGATCACCTTTGCGGTTTTTATTTTTTGCTAAACAAATTTAAAAAAAACGAAAATTTTGAAAAAAAAATAAAAGTTTTGTTTCTGTTATAAAATTTTGTAAATAAGTAAGTTTTCTCCTTCACTGATGGGCATTGTTAAAGCGGCACCGATGAGGTGGCACCAATAAGCGGGCACTGATAGGCGGCACTGAAAGGCTGCAAAGACGGGTACTTATGGGTGGCACTGCTGGGCATTGATACGTGGCACTGATAGGCATTGTGAGTGGGCACTGATTGGCAGCTGCCTGGGCATTGGTGGGCAGCTACCTTGGCACAGATTTCCCTGGTGGTCTAGAGGGGGGGCATACCTGGTGGTCCAGTGTGCATGGCCATCCTGGTTGTCTTGAGCGGGATCCGAGGGGGGGCTGCGCTTATAAACAATCAGCACAGACCCCCCCCCCCCCCTTCTGTCAGGAGAGCAGCCGATCGGCTCTCCTCCACTCGCGCCTGTCAGACGCGAGTGAGGAAAAGCCGATCAACGGCTCTTCCCGTTTACATCATGATCAGCCGTCAGACTGACACACCGCACCACCGATCACTGCGATGAATGCCCCCATGGGCACGTGGCGGCTGTTATCCTGCTGGAGGTCATATGACGCCCAGTCAGGATAACGCAACCACCGCCCGGCCGTCTTATTGCTATAGGCCGGGCGGGAAGTGGTTAAACTAATTTGCTATGAAAATTAACAATGCAGATTAGTTTCCTTATCCTATAAAAACACACATTCTCAAACATGGAATCCCTGCCAAATTAAAGTTACCTTGATACAGATACCACATCCGATGCAGAGTGTTTCTGAAATCCATACAATCTTGCTCTGTGCAGTGACCTCAATGCACAGTTTTCCTAAGATAAAGAATCAAACCAATCATTTATTTTACAAGAACTTTTAAAGAAAATGTAAGAAAAAAAAAATATTGAAGCGATGACTATTAAAATAAGTGGCAAGAAATATATCTTAAAAGATATATCACACAAGATTGAGACAACAAATCTAAAAAGGGTGTACTAGATATAGTAACTGAACAATTCAGAGCTTGAATGGGAGCATGATTCTAGTTGTCAAAAAGAGCTACCGTATTAGAATATGGTATGAACTGTAGGATATTGTTATGGGATGAACTGGATAGGATATTGGGGGATCCAGTGTAAGTGGCATCAGAGGTACACCAGTGGGGCAAAGTGGTGTGATCACAAACTGGGGAGAGGGCAGTAACAGGGGACATTGGAGGAAAGATAAAAAGGGGGAAAGAACCTGGTGAGAGAGTGTACACAGAGGTGGTCTTGGGGAAATAAAGGAGGGTAGACAAAATGGATAGGTAAGGGTAGTTGGGAGCAAGAAAGGTGAAAAGATTGGGAGTGTAGTTAAAGTCCAGCCCAACACTACAATCCCTGCATCTACAGACATCCGCGCTCTAACACTAACCTATCTAGCCCTGTAAAGCTCTGCAGAGGACACAGCCGACAATGGCTGTGAAATGAATGGGGAGTGACGTCACCCATTGACTTACTATGGGGCTTCTGCTGTCGGCTGTGTCCTCTGAACCCGCCTCCACAGTGAAGCCACGGCTGACAGCTCAGCGTGGGATCAAGGCAGATTGGATTTAAAAAAAAAAAAAAAAAAGTATGTATACTGATCATGGAGGTCTGTAGATGCAGGGATTTTAGTGTTAGGGTGGACTTCTACTTTAAACAAAAACTTTGGATAGAACAGGGAGGAAAATAGGCAAAGGGAGGGGATGATCTGAAAATACGTAACAATTTAACAAACACCATCTCTGTGGGCTGAATTCACACTAAAACAAGCAGTTAACTGCACATTACCACAACCCTGTGTTCTATGTGCTTTATGTTGCTGCGCCAGTCTAAATTAGAATAAAATTAGGCTGCAACCTGTGTAGGAGTGCTCTGAGGTGCATCCAAGTATGGTCAGAAACCATCACCAACATTGGGAATAGTAGAAATTTTTCTACTTAGGTTTTCTTTATTTGGCTCCTGCATACAGCTTTTATTACATACATAAAAAGAGGATTCTTGTACTCGCTGAAAAAAAATAATTTTTTAGGAGTCCATTGAGGGACATAGGAAGTCTAAACCTGTGTGTTATATACTGCTGCATACAGAAGGGAAAAAAAAAAAAAATGTAGGCAACCAAATACCTACCACTCAACATGTTTTTAAGCAAATCAGTACCAAGAGCATGATCATAAACATGGAACAGAGGGACACGTGTCCCTCAATGGATTCCAAGAAAATGCAAAGCTAGCCACAGAATGATAGGTGTAGAGATGTCAGCCCATTGCCATTTCTTAAGAGACTTCCAATGAACTGAAGATACACATATCTGGTAAACACTTTCGGTCCCTACTAGTAGTAAAAAAATAAAAATAAAATAAATAAATAAAGATTTGTCCAGATCACACATTTTAGGCGAGCAGAAAAATCTGAGCAGTAAGTGCTTGCAAAAGCCAAAAGTGGCTGTAAAACGTTCCCTTTAGTATCCCCAGATGGTCTGATCCTTACCAAAGTATTAGGAGGACAGGATACGACTGTTTAGGAGCACCCTTATATACAGATTTACGTTTCTATCCACTTACCCATTCGCACCACAGGGCAGCTTTTCTTGCACTCTTGACGACACTTCTTTGGCTTGCATTTGTCATGATTAACAATAGCTATTCTTGTTAACTTGTCAGCCATCTTGAGGGTGTAGTATTTCCAAAGAGATTTCCAACGAGTTTAACCAGACCTAAAAAAAAAAAATAAAAAATAAAAAAAGGAGGAAAAAAAATATTACAGGCAGCCATTCTCAAACTTTGAGGTTGCACAGTGCCAGAAACTACCTTGCTTAAAGAGCAGCTTCAGTCGCCCCCCCCCCCCCCCAAATAAAAGCCAGCGGCTACAAATATCAGTGATGTCCCCACCCAATCAGCTTTGGGCGCATGCACGACATCTCAGGTAAGGGGAAACTGGCAGTGGAGCCTTCCGGCTTGACGGTCAGTTTCCTGCCGCTATGGGGTTCGTTAATAGCCAGTGCCAAATGTGGCAGTAAAGGAGGGAGGATGCAAACAAGTGGAACTTCCTCTTTTGGGTAAAGTTCCGCTTGTAGGCCCCTTTTACACGGGGCTGTCCGTTTTTACTACTCCGGTTGCTCAGCAGGGATCGCTCCGTTGATCCCCACTCCGCCTACACCATATCAATGCACATAAAATACACATGATGTTCAATAAAGATTTATTAGACGCTGTAAAACAGTTATTTGATATTTATAATCTAAATTGAAACTTTTTTTTTAGTTATGTGACTGGCACATTACCAATCAGTGCTGACTCACACTGTAGAGAGCATACATCACTAGAGTAAAAGAAGATCAGTGATATCTTCTAGGGATAAATGAATACAAGCCAAGTTCCTACATAGGATATACTTCACGCCTCAGAGACTGCATAGAATATACACAGAGGTCCCCGAATTGCCCGCGATGTCATTCTCCCGATAGCACCTATATCCATACGTTCTGGGCCTGTCCTAGGCTTTTCCACTACTGGTCTGCAATAGTAGAGTTCATTAATGTCCGTCTTCAGCTGGAGATACCCCTAACACCTGAATTGGCTCTGCTGGGCATACAGGATGATGACCAGAGACCTAGATACACCAAATTGTTGCTTTCACTGCTGCTTTTCTATGCCAAAAATAGAGATCCTGTTAAATGGACTTCTCACCTGCCTCCCACACGGAGGGCTTGGGAGAACTCAATTAATGCTGTTTTACCTATGTATAAGTTGACTTATATGAGCAGGGGATGCCCCCAGAAGTACATGAGGATATGGCAACCTTGGACTGACCCCATTTGAACTGCCCACTCAGAGAATTTTACCCTTGTCTGACTAACATATGTTGGGCTATGTACTGTGGTGGCTGCTCCCCCCCCCACCCCCATTCCTTTCCCACTTCGTACTTCTTTCTCTGATTTTGTGAATTGCATACTGTATCACCACATTGTCTATTGGTTATTACGTGAATGCGGTGTTCCAGTTATGTACCCACTTACTATTTTCTCACCATTTTTTCTCAAAACCAACCTTGTTGTAAAAAAAAAAAATAAAAAAAAAAAAAAAGGAGGAGTAAAACAGAAGATCATGTGAGAACACAACAGGAGTAAGGTACTTAGAGGAGTTTATCAAAATACAGTGCCATGATATATGGGAATGAATGACGACAATTAACACTTCTCTGTTTAGTATCAATTTACCAGGCCTTAAAACTGTCCCCTCCCCTAACACATGTAACTTGTGTAGGAGATATGTATATACATAGCCATTTTCTGGCAGCTCTGGTCAGGTCACATGATAGAACTCCCCAGTCTTAGCCAGTGTGCCTGCAGGGCAGTGGAGGGAGCGCCAGCAACATATGAGCCATTGAAGCCTATAGGCGACATCACCACTGACATTACTAGCAGTTTTCAGATTACTCTCTCCTCTCCCCTGCAGCCGACGCTGACTCACATTAGGGGAGATCATGTGACTGTATACATCTTTCTTAACCACTTCAACCCCGAAAGAATTTACCCCCTTCCTGACCAGAGCACTTTATGCGATTCGGCACTGCGTCGCTTTAACTGACAATTGCGCGGTCGTGCGACGAGGATCCCAAACAAAATTGATGTCCTTTTTTCCCCACAAATAGAGCAATATTATTGTTATTATTATTGATCGGTTTGCCAAAAGTTAGAGCATTTACAAAATAGGGGATAGTTTTATGGCATTTTTATTAATTTTTTTTCTTTTAAATGGCGGCGATCAGCGATTTTTATTGCCACTGCGACATTATGGCAGACACATCGGACATTTTTGACACATTTTTGGGACCATTGTCATTTATACAGCAATCAGTGCTATAAAAATGCCTTGATTCCTGTGTAAATGACACTGGCAGTGAAGGGGTTAACCACTAGGTGGCAGTGTAGGGGTTAAGTGTGTCCTAGGGGCATGTTTCTAACTGTGTGTGTGGGGGGGGGGGGGCTACATGTTACACATCACTGATCTCTGCTCCGATGACAGAAAGCAGAGATCGAGTGACACTGTCACTAGGCAGAACGGGGAGATGCTGTTTACATTAGCATCTCCCCGTTCTTCCTCCCCTTGAGGCGATCGCAGGTATCCCCGCAGTGATAGAGTCCGCGGGACCCGCGACCCGACTCATGGAGCTTGCCGCGCGCCCGCTGGCTGCCTCTTAAAGGGCAATGTACAGGTATGTGGTTTTGCCTGTACGAGCCCTTCTGCTGCAGTATATCTGCATGAGGCGTTGGCAAGCGGTTAAAGGATAAGTTCACCTTTTGGGAAAAATAAATGCACATAATTTTGCAGGAAAAAAAAAAGGAGATGTGCATTCTCCCCCCCAAAGGAGCCTGGAAAGCATTGCACCCATGATCAGAGGATCAAGGTTGCAACGCCAGACCCCTTCAGACAAATCAGCAATGACTGACGGTAGTTGTAGTTCGTGAATTCACAGGAAACTGAAAATGAATGATGCGGCCATGTGGGCGGAGCACCACACAACCACATTATTTTAGAGTTGTGACAGCGGGCGCGGCGAGAAGATTCCCAGGACACTGCCACAAGGAGGGGGAGAGCGGCTGGAACGTGTTAAGGTTCACCCTAATAACAGGTGGAACATGTAACATACTTATCCTTGGCTCGGTTCACATATACAATCACTAGCCACTTTATTATTAGGTACACCTTGCTAGTACTGGGTTGGACCCCCTTTTGCCTTCAGGACTGCCCTAATTCTTCATGGCATAGATTCAACAGTGTGCTGGAGACATTGCTCAGATTTTGGTCCAAATTGACATGATAGCATCACGCAGTGGCTGCAGATTTGTCGGCTGCACATCCATGATGCAAATCTCCTATTCCACCACATCCCAAAGGTGCTCTACTGGATTGAGATCTGGTGACTGTAGAGGCCATTGGAGTACAGTGACCTCATTGTTCTGTTCAATAAACCAGTGGCGAGATGATTTGAGCTTTGTGACATGATGTCTTATCCTGCTGGAAGTGGCCATCAGATGGGAACACTGTAGTCATAAAAGAATGGATATGGTCAGCAGCAATACTCAGGTAGGCCTTGGCGTTTAAAAACAATGCTCAATTGGTACTAGGGGGCCCAAACTGTGCCAAGAAAATATCCCCCACACCATTACACCACCACCACCACCAGCCTGACCCGTTGATACAAGGCAGGATGGATCCAAGCTTTCATGTTGTTTACGCCAAATTCTGACCCTACCATGTGAATGTAGCAGCTGAAATCGAGACACATCAGACAATGTTTTTCCAACCTTCTATTGTCCAATTTTTTGAGCCTGTGCGAGTTGTAGCCTCAATTTCCTGTTCTTAGCCGGCAGGAGCAGCACCTGGTGTGGTCTTCTGCTGCTGTAGCCCATCTGCTTCAAGGTTTGATGTTGTGCATCAGAGGTGATATTCTGCATAGCTTGGTTGTAACGAGTGGGTATTTGAATTACTGTTACCTATCATATGGAACCAGTCTGCCCATTCTCATCTGACATCAACAAGGCATTTTTGCTCCACGCAATTGCCACTCACTGGATATTTTCTCTTTTTCAGGCCATTCTCTGTAAACTCTAGCTAAGTGTAAAAATCACAGTAGATCAGCAGTTTTTGAAATACTTAGCCCAGCCTGTCTGACACCAACAACCATGCCAAGTTCAAAGTCACTTAGAGCGGAGTTCCAACCAAAAACTTTTTTTTTTCTTAAAGTCAGCAGCTACAAACACTGTAGCTGCTGACTTTTAATAAGGACACTTACCTGTCCAGGGAGCCCGCGATGTCGTCCCCCCTGAGGCCCATCCGTCCATCGGATCGGGTGCAGGCACTGCCATTGTAACTAAGGTAAACTGACAGTGGAGCCTTTATGCTTCACAGCCGCTTTCATACTGCGCATGGGCGAGCCTCTTGGCGCTTTGTGAAAGACAAGCTTGTCTTCTGGGACACACTCAGGTCCCAGAAGACAGCAGGGGACAATGAGGAGGGCTGGCCGCAGAAGAGGACATGATAGAACAGAAGTACACCATGTACTTGAAAAAAGGTAGGAAGGAAGAAAAATAAATAAAAAATTAAAGATATCCAAAAACGATTTGTGGAGGGGTGGTCTTTAGTTTAAGACTACCTTGCAAAAGAGGGTGGAACTCCGCTTTAAATCCCCTTTCTTTCCCATTCTGATGGGCTGAACTTCAGCAAGTCCTCTTCTCTACATCTAGATGCCTAGATGCATTGTGTTGCTGCTATGCGATTGGCTAATTAGCAATTTGTGTTAGCAAGCAATCGAACAGATACCTAATAAAGTGGCTGGTGAGAGTATATATCTATGAGGTTACATACTGGTTGCACTATTTTTAAAAAGCTTTTTCTTACAAACCTACTAGTACTTATCAATTAAAAAAACAAAACAAAAATGTTATTACGCCTACCAAACTGGCCAACGTTATTTAATATGCTAGGGTTTGCAAAACCAGCACAGAGGCAGGAGCAGAGCTCAGCAACTGTTACACAAAGGCTGGAAAGATAAGAATAGGAGAGCAAGTTTTGCAGAGTGCAGCTATCTCACCAGTCAAGGGACAGTTCCCTCTGCAGATGTGTCCTAGTGACATTACACAGCAGAGCTAGAACTGAACATTTATGCAAATGTTATCAGATACTGTATGAAGCCATCATCTAAGACAGTAACAGAAAATAAACATTCACAACATACAAGTCTAAATAAAACCTACTAGCCATTGGCTCCTGCAGACATCAGTCCTGGCTTCCTTACTGCAAGGGAGAGCACCAAGTACCCCAAAACTTGTAAGAAGAGGGTCCACCAGTGTTACCCTTGCATGTGTGACCCATATCCATTCATTAAAAAATGAATGCCTGTTAACAGGATCACAAGCAGTGGTCAGACTTTCTACTGAAGTGAAAGACTCCACATACATGGGGGAAGAGGTACAAGACAGACTGGGGAGACTGAAGATTTGCCTTGGAGCCCTGGACAGGCTGCACATCATACGTTACCAGGGAGCAGCATTACAGGCAAATACTGTATATAAGTAAACGGCACTATGCATACCTCAACTTCATCTATGTTATGTCCATTAGCTCACTCATCTGCAGACAATTTGGATTGGCCAGTGCGTGATGAAAACTCCAGTGCATGCACTTGGGGGTTAATTTATCCCAATACCCACAAAATGCTGGTATGACCCATTTTACACTTAAAAGAGAAGTATGGTTTTTTTTTAATTTTTGATTCATACATCAGACCGATGCTTCATCTGTCCCCCGCCGTCTCTGCACTGAGAACCGAGCCACGGAATATCACTGATGGCTCAGTTCTCACAGATCCGAGAGGAAAGCTGCTGACTGTCAGCGTCTCTCCTCTCTGATCCTCCACGCTCATTGGAGTGCTGACCGACTCGCTGAGACTGCCATCAAGGCAGCTGGCGGATCCAGACTTGGGAAGTTGGGATGACTGGCTGCCTTGACTGATGGCAGTGACCGCTCTCTGCTGAAAACGGGTCACAGGAGTGCAAAACGAAATGCACTCCTGTGACTCAGAGGTAAGGATGAGCTCCGGCGTGTTCGCACAGCCCACGTGTAGAGCCCGCCAGGAAGTCAGCACAGCGCTAATCACAGGCAGTGAGACATTGTGCCAATGTGCGGCTGCAGAGTTTGGGAAATTTTTTCACTGCCTGCGATTAGCGCTGTGCCAACTTCCTGGCGGGCTCTACACGTGGGCTGTGCGAACACACCGGAGCTCATCCTTACTCAGAGGAGAAGCCCAGCCTCAAAATCTCAGGCTGGACTTTTCCTTTAAAGAAGATTTCATTTGCAAAAAGGTAAGGAGCCTTTATTTTAGACAAGACATAGTGGGGCTGGTTTTCTAAAACTAGAGAGTGCAAAATCTGGTGCAACTGTGCATGGTAGTCAACAGAGTGGATAAAAATCAATGATTTTATTTTTTAAATCTGATTTTTAAACTTTTGGAGTAAACAATTTAAAGATTGTTTTCTATTTAAGATACATTAATAATTTAGTTTATTCAGCATGAAATGGAGTCTAGTTATGTAGCATGAGGCTGTATATTCTGCAATATTTACATTTTTGGTAAACTCATTCAATGAATCCAAGCTCTGCAAGCTGAGATAACATGCACTGCATTGATGCATTCACACATTCTCACAGTAACCATGAGATAAAACAAAGTTCAGGAATATTCCTTTATGCCATTGTTTTGCAAATCTATGTACACTTCAAACTGTATGATTGAATCGGTTCTGATATCGCCGTTTTACTAACCTGACAGCTTATTCTAAATAGGAAACCTTCATTTTATTTGCAAATATTAAAGATTCGAACTACCAGCAAGAATGAGTCCTTACAGTTAAAGAGCACCTGTCATTTCAGATCCATCATGGCAGCGCCTGTTAGCGAGCATCCACTCACCTGCTGCCACCACGTCCCTCACCTTGTTGTGTCCCTGCCGCATCCCCAGCCGTCCCATTGAAGTGAATGGGACTGTCGGTGAGTCAACAGCAGGTCAGAGGAGGAGCCGCTGAGCGACAGATGCTTTTAAAAAATTATGATTTAAGTCAAGATGATTTAAATCAAGCCTTTTTACTAGCGATTTAAATCATAATTTACATCAAATCCACCCTGGTAGCCAATCAGCTTCTAACTTCAACTTGTTCAATTAAGCTTTGACAATGAAACATGGAAGCTGATTGGTTAATATGGAGAGCTGCACTAGACTTTGCACTGTTTAGTTTTAGTAAATCAACCGCAGTATGTTTTTTCTGCAATAAAAACTTCTAGCCACGGGGCGCCCAGGCAGCCTCTGCCGGGGGGGGGGGGGGGGGAGGAGGAGGAGCCACGGGGCGCCCAGGCAGCCTCTGCCGGGGGGGGGGGGGGGGGAGGAGGAGGAGCCACGGGGCGCCCAGGCAGCCTCTGCCAGGGGGGGGGGAGCCACGGGGCGCCCAGGCAGCCTCTGCCGGGGGGGGGGGGGGGAGCCACGGGGCGCCCAGGCAGCCTCTGCCGGGGGGGGGGGGGGAGCCACGGGGCGCCCAGGCAGCTTCTGCCGGGGGGGAGGAGCCACGGGGCGCCCAGGCAGCCTCTGCCGGGGGGGGGAGCCACGGGGCGCCCAGGCAGCCTCTGCCGGGGGGGGGGAGCAACGGGGCGCCCAGGCAGCCTCTGCCGGGGGGGGGAGCAACGGGGCGCCCAGGCAGCCTCTGCCGGGGGGGGGAGCCACGGGGCGCCCAGGCAGCCTCTGCCGGGGGGGGGAGCCACGGGGCGCCCAGGCAGCCTCTGCCGGGGGGGGGGGCCACGGGGCGCCCAGGCAGCCTCTGCCGGGGGGGGGAGCCACGGGGCGCCCAGGCAGCCTCTGCCGGGGGGGGGGAGCCACGGGGCGCCCAGGCAGCCTCTGCCGGGGGGGGGAGCCACGGGGCGCCCAGGCAGCCTCTGCCGGGGGGGGGAGCCACGGGGCGCCCAGGCAGCCTCTGCCGGGGGGGGGAGCCACGGGGCGCCCAGGCAGCCTCTGCCGGGGGGGGGGAGCCACGGGGCGCCCAGGCAGCCTCTGCCGGGGGGGGGAGCCACGGGGCGCCCAGGCAGCCTCTGCCGGGGGGGGGGGGGAGCCACGGGGCGCCCAGGCAGCCTCTGCCGGGGGGGGGAGCCACGGGGCGCCCAGGCAGCCTCTGCCGGGGGGGGGAGCCACGGGGCGCCCAGGCAGCCTCTGCCGGGGGGGGAGCCACGGGGCGCCCAGGCAGCCTCTGCCGGGGGGGGGAGCCACGGGGCGCCCAGGCAGCCTCTGCCGGGGGGGGGAGCCACGGGGCGCCCAGGCCGCCTCTGCCGGGGGGGGGAGCCACGGGGCGCCCAGGCAGCCTCTGCCGGGGGGGGGAGCCACGGGGCGCCCAGGCAGCCTCTGCCGGGGGGGGGGAGCCACGGGGCGCCCAGGCAGCCTCTGCCGGGGGGGGAGCCACGGGGCGCCCAGGCAGCCTCTGCCGGGGGGGGAGCCACGGGGCGCCCAGGCAGCCTCTGCCGGGGGGGGGAGCCACGGGGCGCCCAGGCAGCCTCTGCCGGGGGGCGGGAGCCACGGGGCGCCCAGGCAGCCTCTGGGGGGGGAGCCACGGGGCACCCAGGCAGCCTCTGCCCAGGCATCTTCAGGGGGGGCCCAATGCGCCCAGGCATCTGCGGGGGGGCGCACCAAAGCGCCCAGGCATCTGCGGGGGGGGGGGGCACCAAAGCGCCCAGGCATCTGCGGGGGGGGCACCAAAGCGCCCAGGCATCTGCGGGGGGGGGCACCAAAGCGCCCAGGCATCTGCGGGGGGGGGGCCACCAAAGCGCCCAGGCATCTGCGGGGGGGGGGGGGCCCAAAGCGCCCAGGCATCTGCGGGGGGGGGGGCCCAAAGCGCCCAGGCATCTGCGGGGGGGGGGCCCAAAGCGCCCAGGCATCTGCGGGGGGGGGGCACCAAAGCGCCCAGGCATCTGCGGGGGGGGGGCACAAAGCGCCCAGGCATCTGCGGGGGGGGGGGCCCAAAGCGCCCAGGCATCTGCGGGGGGGGGGGGCCCAAAGCGCCCAGGCACCTGCGGGGGGGGGGGGGGGCACCAAAGCGCCCAGGCATCTGCGGGGGGGGGCACCAAAGCGCCCAGGCATCTGCGGGGGGGGCACCAAAGCGCCCAGGCATCTGCGGGGGGGGGGGCCCAAAGCGCCCAGGCATCTGCGGGGGGGGGGGCCCAAAGCGCCCAGGCATCTGCGGGGGGGGGGCCCAAAGCGCCCAGGCATCT
Organism: Lithobates clamitans; assembly: GCA_037952925.1. NCBI lineage: Eukaryota > Metazoa > Chordata > Amphibia > Anura > Ranidae > Lithobates > Lithobates clamitans. The sequence continues at coordinate 2,693 of JBBGZY010001390.1, read as the reverse complement.
GCGGGGGGGGGCCCCAAAGCGCCCAGGCATCTGCGGGGGGGGGCCCCAAAGCGCCCAGGCATCTGCGGGGGGGGGCACCAAAGCGCCCAGGCATCTGCGGGGGGGGGCCCCAAAGCGCCCAGGCATCTGCGGGGGGGGGGCCCAAAGCGCCCAGGCATCTGCGGGGGGGGCCCAAAGCGCCCAGGCATCTGCGGGGGGGGCCCAAAGCGCCCAGGCATCTGCGGGGGGGGGGGGGTGGTGTGGATGGGGGGGGGGGCGAAAACGCCAAGGCATCTGCAGGGGGGGGGGGGGGACCAAAGCACCCAGAACCCACGGTCGAATCACTCTCCTTCCTGGAGAAAGACTGGTGCGCACAGTGACAGCAAAAAGAATGCATATGGTGTTCAGGAGCGGAGTACATTACAGCACATCTGTCTAATAAGAGCCCCTTGTTAGGTGTACATCCAGCCCTAGCAGTATGTCATGTAGGAGGGGGGGGAGCAGTACTCCCACCCATGTACCTTTCTGCGAAGACACCTCAGTACTATACGGTACCCCTACCACGATCGCCCCATTCACTAATCATTGCCAACAGAACCACATTCAGAGCCCACTGCATGCATCTTATAGGGGGAAAGTAGACGGGTCAGAGCAGCCTGTGACTCACTCCCCAGCGTTGGCCGACCTCCCACACTCAGGCCAGATGGAAGGCCGTACAGGTGGTTACTTACCGGTGATAGGACGGGGAGGGGAGTTGCTGCCCCTAAGGCTGCTTGTCGGGAGAGAGGAGGCCTGCCGGAAGATATCTTCTTATCCCCGTCTCTCGGTACTCTCTCTAGCTCTCCTCCCCGGGCAGCAACGTGCAAACCACACGAAAAGAAACCGGCCAAGATGGCCGCCACTGACGCTCCCTCCCACACCACCGGCGTACAGCGCCGCGTTTCACCGTGGAACGCAGGCCCTCTCGGCGCACATGAGTGAGTCGGGGAGATGACGTCATCAGGAGGCTTCTAGCTCGCAGGGACTGCTGGATGGTTGTGCAGGGAACCATTTGAAGTGGAATTGGTGGTGCCAGGGATGAAGGGCGCACTGTGAGTAGACTGCATATGATCTCCGTCCAGTACAGAGTAGGTTCGCCATAGAGGGGGGATGGGGGGAGAGCGTCTGTCACCCTACGCTTCATTCACAATGTGGACGGTTTGCTCAGAGTACCTGTCATTGTTATGATGGGACCTCCACCTCCAGGCTTGCCCTTTCATCTCCCAATGGGGTATATTTACTAAAGCTGGAGAGTGCAAAATCGGGCTCACTTCTGCATATAAACCAATCCACTTCTAACCTCAGCTTGTTCATTTAAGCTTTGGCAATGGAAGCTGATTGGTTTCTATGCAGAGGTGAGCCTGATTTTGCACTCTCCATCTTTAGTAAATAATTCCCATTGTGTATTGCAAGGCAAAAGTTTTAAGAATTTATCCTTTCGTTATTAGTATTTGGATACTTCATTTAACATTCATGTATAGTCAAAACTTTATGCTTTAGCTTTGGTTGTTTTTCCTGTGTCCTGTCAGGAAGATTTCTCGTCACTTCCTGTTGCAGAGATGCAACAGGAAGTGAGAGGAAATCTCCTCTGTTGTCACCAGAAAAGGTGTCCACACTGGAGGGTTCTCCTCACCTATTCTGGAGAGAACTATACAATTTGACATTTCCCCTCCCTTTCCCTGTTCTTGTGACAATCCAATACCTGGATAAATTTAAAGTGTGGATCTACCTACAGGAGGTCTAACCCCACGCTACTCAATCTGAAACTAAAAAACAAAGTTTACTCTATACATACACTTTAAAGTGGGAATAAACACCCATGTATGATTTTTACCTATAAGTAAGTCTATAATAAGGCTTACCTATAGGTACAGTAAATATCTCCCAAATGGGCGCCGTTTAGGAGATATTTACTTGTGAAGCTGCCGGTGACATCACCAGTGCATGCGCTCTGAAGGAACGGCATACTGTGCCGTGAACAGCGGCTCTTATGATGGAGTGACGTCATCGCGGCTTGTCCGATCAAAGGAGCAGAGCTCGCCAACTCAGAAGACTTGGTGAAGATGGAAGTTTCACATAATGTGCTACTATGGGATACATACTAGCACAGGCACATTATAACATTCCCTTTGCAGAAGACATTTTTTTGGGGGGGGGGGGGGGGTTCTACCACTTAAAAGTTTATGTAAAGGCAAAACGTTTTTTTTTTTTTTGTATTGAAAAAAAAGGCAGGAAAGTGTTAGAACGCCTGTTCAGTTTTTATGGCTGTCTGCGTCCCCACAAGCTGGATTGGCCTTCTCTGCCCTGGTAACCATCCTTATTTAACCACTTAAGGACCGAGCTTCTTTCTGAGATTTGTTGTTTACAAGATAAAAAACGTTTTTTTTTTTTTGCTAGAAAATTGCTAAGAACCCCCAAACATTATACATTTTTTTTCGAACACCCTAGACAAAAAAAAGGTGGTCGTTGCAATACTTTGTCACACCGTATTTGCGCAGCGGTCTTACAATCGCACTTTTTTTTTAAAAATGCACTTTTTGAAAATAAGACAACAGTAAAGTTAGCCCAATTTTTTTTTATATTGTGAAAGATAATGTTACGCCGAGTAAATTGATACCCAACATGTCACGCTTCAAAATTGCGCCCGCTCGTGGAATGGCGAAAAACTTTTACCC
>JBBGZY010001389.1:0-197799 GCA_037952925.1 Lithobates clamitans | reverse complement strand
AAACCTGATAGAGGTTCTCAGGCTTCTAAAGCTCTCCAGAACGTCCTTCACCTTGTTAAATGAGCTCATAGGATGTGTTACCACCAGAGCTCATGTAATACATGTATTGGCTGTCCGCCTCTTCAGACCCCCCTTTGTTATACGTAGGTGGACCTCCCATTGTTTGCCTTTCGCAGTATTTCTGCAGAGGTGTGGGACTACTTTCTATTTAAAGCGTTTGAGGTTTTGTCATCCCAGAATTGTTTGTAAATGAGAATCCCCCTCGGCGGCTGCCAAGTCAGGCTTCTGCTGTGGTTACGGTGGCTTGTTAAGTCAACTCGTAGCGCCCTCTGAGCTGCCTAAAACTACCCCCCCCCCCCTCTCCTCCTCCTCCTCCATCACTTCCACTCTGACAGATGGACTTATTTATATCCCTTCTGAGAAAACAGCAGACGCGCCCCGAGGGGAATAGGTGACGGTGATCTGGAGATGTCATGCCAGGAAATTCAGACTTTGGGCCATCACAAATATTGCTGCCACAGCAACAGAATTCATTGACTCCATCTGAGCACAGTCCTTCCATCCATAGAGGCTTACCAGCTGGCCGAGAGGCATCTGTGAGCCTGGATACAGCTTTAAATATACACTATGTTGTCAAAAGTATTGTGACGCCTGCCATTACACACACATGAACTTTAATGGCATTCCAGTCTTAGTCCGTAGGGTTCAATATTGAGTTGGCCCACCCTTTGCAGCTATAACAGCTTCAACTCTTCTGGGAAGGCTGTCCACAAGGTCTCTGTCTGCCCCCCCCCATCACACTGCTGCCTTATACACACAATGCTCCGGCTCTCTGCCCCCCTCCCCCATGGATCACACTGCTGCCTTATACACACAATGCACTGGCTCTCTGCCCCCCTCCCCCTGGATCACACTGCTGCCTTATACACACAATGCTCCGTCTCTCTGCCCCCCTCCCCCCTGGATCACACTGCTGCCTTATACACACAATGCTCCGGCTCTCTGCCCCCCTCCCCCTGGATCACACTGCTGCCTTATACACACAATGCTCCGGCTCTCTGCCCCTCCCCCTGGATCACACTGCTGCCTTATACACACAATGCTTCGGCTCTCTGCCCCCCTCCCCCTGGATCACACTGCTACCTTATACACACAATGCTCTGGCTCTCTGCCCCCCTCCCCCTGGATCACACTGCTGCCTTATACACACAATGCTCCGGCTCTCTGCCCCCTCCCCCTGGATCACACTGCTGCCTTATACACACAATGCTTCGGCTCTCTGCCCCCCCTCCCCCTGGATCACACTGCTACCTTATACACACAATGCTCTGGCTCTCTGCCCCCCTCCCCCTGGATCATACTGCTGCCTTATACACACAATGCTCCGGCTCTCTGCCCCCTCCCCCTGGATCACACTGCTACCTTATACACACAATGCTCTGGCTCTCTGCCCCCCTCCCCTGGATCACACTGCTTCCTTTTAAACACAATGCTCCGGCTCTCTGCCCCCCCTCCCCCTGGATCACACTGCTGCCTTATACACACAATGCACTGGCTCTCTGCCCCCCTCCCCCTGGATCACACTGCTGCCTTATACACACAATGCTCTGGCTCTCTGCCCCCCCTCCCCCGATCACACTACTGCCTTATACACACAATGCTCTGGCTCTCTGCCCCCCTCCCCCTGGATCATACTGCTGCCTTATATACACAATGCTCTGGCTCTCTGCCCCCCCCCCCCCGATCACACTACTGCCTTGTACATACAATGCTCTGGCTCTCTGCCTTCCTCCCCCTGGATAACACTGCTGCCTTGTACACAAAATGCTCGGGCTCTTCCCCCCAGCACTCTGCATCACACTGCTGCCTTAAACAGACTCCCTTTGGATCTCCCCTCCTTATCCAGTCATGTGATCAAGCTCTGTGCTCCCTCCCACAGTCTGTGATCAGTCCTGCCATTGGAAGTCCCCATCTTCTTCATATCCCGCTTTCTGCACTACTATGGGGGCTTCCCTCTGAGTTCACAGGAGGCGGCACTACAGAGGAGGCACCGGGTTATCAATATGCGCTGACTGTCAGCACGCATTGAGAACCACACTGGAAACAACATTGGGCGGTATACATCAACCACAATGTTGACTTGCCGCAGTACCCCTGGGATCCACCAAGATTTTCTCGTGGACCATTAGTGGTCCATAGACCACTGGCTGGCAACCGCTGTCTTAGACGATCTAAAATAAGAGGACAAAAAAAAAAAGATGTCCTTTCAAAAACAACAACTGTGTTTCAGACATTTCGGAATCTTTGGTTGGTTTTGGTGTCAACCTTCTGGAAAGTTTTTTTCCTTCATTTCCTGTCTTGAAACACAACATGAAGTGAGAGGATATCTTCGAAAAGCAGGTGCGGGTCACCGGGAGAGGTTGGATCTCCTGATTAGGGGACCCATAAAGCAATAAGGGACCCATAAAGCAATAAAAACTTGACCTTACTATTGCCCTAAACTCAGTGAACAGGTAAAAGAGGCTCTTTGGGAAAGAAACTATAAGCTCCCCCAGGCCGTTAAAAAAAAACCACGAATGCCAATCCATAGGAACTAGTGTGGTGCAATGATAAAACTCATTTGTTTCGGCTTCCTATATATCAGCCTGGTACATGACCCGAAAGGTCTATTTTAAGCCAGACGTGAAGTTTTACCACAGTTCACATTATCATGAAAGAATTGCTGTGTCAGTTATTGTAAAACGAGCCACTCGATGAGTATCCATTTCCTCCCGTGTGATGGCGAGGTTTGGACAATTGCAGACTATGGCGTAAGAAGGTTTATTTGCAGAAAACCGAACCCGGCGGCCCCTGCAAGGCCATTGCTGTCATCACTTCATACACGTCACTTGCTTCAGCTTTTTTTTTTCCCTTAATGTCCCCTCGTGCGGTTTTACAGTAAGTCAGGAAATGTTACTGTGCCGCAGTTTTATATTTTTACACACTATGGGATGTGTTTTGTGATGTGGTTTATGGCCCTGATGGCTTTGGTTAAGCTTCCTCATTACACACCCTGCATTGTGCACTTACTGGCAATGGTTTGCTATCCCAGGACATTTTGCAATCCATTAGAGAGTTGTGGTATAAAGGCTTTTATTTACCTCGCGGACAAGGGATGAGCTTAGAATCAATGGGCCTAGTGGTCTGACTGGTAATGTGAGAGAGAATGAGTGAATGATGATTCCGGCTTTGGGTAGATACCGGAGAGTTAAGCCACGTAACAGGTCCCATTTAACTCTTGGGGACTGTATTGATAAGATCGACATAAAAAGAGAACATCCAGCTATACCAATTTTAAGCTGCCAACATCCCTTATACAGTTAGATAGAAAAGGCGGTACCCCCCCATAATAACTGGGACTTTTAACGGCAACAAAGTACAAAAATACAATATAATTTATTCAAGGTGTACATATATAAATTTTCAAACCAATAAAAAAATTGATGACAATGGTGATGAATTCCCATGTGAATCCAGACGTTCCGGCGCGTTTCAGAACACAATACGTCCCTTCGTCAGGGGAATTAGTCAGGAAGGAATCACACTGTAAAGTAAAAATCAAATACGTTAATGAGTAACAATATAATAATTTGAAAATTTGAATAATTTCAAATTATTATATTGTTACTCATTAACGTATTTGATTTTTACTGTACAGTGTGATTTCTTCCTAATTCCCCTGAGGAAGGGACGTATTGTGTCCTGAAACGCGTCGGGCCGTCTGAAATCACATGGGAATTCATCACCATTGTCGTCAATTAATTTTATTGGTTTGAAAATTTGTATTTGTATATATGTACACCTTGCTGAATAAAGTATATTGTATTTTTGTATTGATAAGATCTGGGCTGAGTTCACAGGACTTCACATGTGCTGTGCCCATTATGAGGGCCTTCCAACATCCCTTCTGGATATTTTATTTATTGTACATTATGGAGAATGTAGCAATATGGGGGTTCATTTACTATACCTGGGGAATGTAAAATCTGGTGCAGCACTGCATAGAAAACAATCGGCTTCCAGATTTTTTGACTTGATTGGCTACCATGCACGGGTACACCAGATTTTGCACTCTCCAGTTTCAATCCTTAGGTTGGGTTCACACCGGTACGACACGACCGTGGATCCGACTTTGCAAGAAAGGGGGCTTCCATCATACCAAACATGGAGTGTGGTGGTCCCATCCCTTACGTATTAAGTCATTGAATAGAGAATCCCCCTAGGATTGGGACTTTGACAGACCACCAGACCCATTCAAGTAAAAAAAATATTTTACTGATCTACTTTAAAAAAAGACGTAAAAGCGTCTATAATATACAGTGTGTTAAAAAAACAAAAAAAAATCATTCCATACAGCATAGAAACAAAATCAAGAACAGAGAAAAACTACAAGATGACAATAGTTAATGTACTCTCATGGGGGTGGTATGCCCCGATACCCGACGCGTTTCCGGTAGCTCTGGTACCTTCATCAGTGCTTTGAGAGTTGTAAATGTGGTATACATGTATGGATTCTCTAGGAATGACCTTGTGTTCATGTAGCACCCATGGCCCCTCAGATCAAATATTGTATTTTCATTCGTGCCAGACCGGAATTATATAAGAATAGTATACATGTTGAAAAAATAATGTCAAACAAAGTAGTAAGCAAGCCAACTAGGAGAAAACCAATTCAAGGGGACCTGTTGTATGCCGGCTGCATGCCAGGAGGAGAAGTATCCAAGGACAGTCCCATGCTGGTTGGCTCAAAGCCAAATCCTTCAAAAATATGGATCTCACGAGGGGGTGCCTGTCTCTGTCGGTGACTTTGCCCTGCAACTTGAATTGCGACATCCGTCCGACTTCATTGAACGGGGATCCGACTTTGATCCCGACAATGCCAGGCACTTTGTGTTGTATGAATGTTTCGGGCAAACTCCACGCCAAATACAAAATAAAAACGGCATGGGGTCCCCCCCAAAATCCATACCAGACCCTTATCCGAGCATGCAACCCAGACAGGTCAGGAAAAGGGAGGGGACAAGTGAGCCGCCCCCCCCTCTTCCTGGACCATGCCAGGCCACATGCCTGGGGGTTGGTGCTTTGAGACAGGGGGGGCCTGGTATGCTCTTGGAGGGGGAACCCCGTGCCGTTTTTTTTTTTTTTTTGGCGTGGGGTTCTCCTTCAAGATCTTTAGAGTACAAGTCGCATGATGGCGAATCCGACTTTGATCCGACTTCAGTGATATTCAATGGGCTGAAGTAGGATCAGAGTCGGACCAAAGTAGTACAGGGAGCATTTTCAAAGTCAGACCAGTTAAGGCGGCTCATTGATTTGCACACGTCATGCGACATGAGCTCCCAAAGTTGGAGCGTTTGTCGTACCAGTGTGAACCCGGCCTTTTATGTCAATACAATATACTCCAGTACGTATTCAGCTGAGAAGGGGTCGAATTATTCAGATTATCATGGGGGGGGGGAATACTTTTGAAAATGCCTTTTTTTTTCTAGTTAATTGAAGTACCAGGAAAGGTTAACCACTTACAGACCGGAAGATTTTCCCCCTTTAATGACAAGACCATTTTTTGCGATATGGCACTGCGTCGCTTTAACTGACAATTGCGCGGTCATGCGACGTTATGACCAAACGTCCTTTTTTTCCCCACAAATAGAGCTTTCTTTTGGTGGTATTTGATCACCTCTGCGGTTTATATTTTTTGTGCTATAAACAAAAAAAGAGCGACAATTTTGGGGGAAAAAAAACAATATTTTTTGCTATAAAGAATATCCAAAAAAAAGTCATCAGTTGAGGCCAATATGTATTCTTCTACATATTTTTGGTATAAAAAAAAAAAAATCGCAATAAGCGTATATTGATTGGTTTGCGCAAAAGTTTTAGTGTCTGCAAAATAGGGGATAGATTTATGGCATTTTTATTAATTTTTTTTTTTTTACTAGTAATGGCGGCGATCTGCGATTTTTAGCGGGACTGTGACATTGCGGCGGACAGATCGCTTTTTTGGGACCAGTGACATTTATACAGCGATCAGTGCTATAAAAATGCACTGATTACTGTGTAAATGTCACTGGCAGGGAAGAGGTTAACACTAGGGTGGGATCAAGGGGTTAAATGTGTTCCCTGGGAGGTGTTTCTAACTGTATAAGGGGGATGGGTCTGATTGGAGGAGGAGAGAGATCACTGTTCCTGATCACTAGGAACATCAGATCTCTCTCTTCTCCCCTGTCAGAACGGGGATCTGTCTGTTTACATTGGCAGATCCCCGTTCTGCCTCTTTTTCCCATGATTGCAGGTGGCCGGCGGACATCGCGGCCGCCGGCCACGTGCATCGTGTCCCCCGCCGTGCAGCGAGCGCGCACCTGCTATGGCTCTTAAAGGAGTCAACGCACACCTACGGCAATTTGCGGGAATGAGCCAACCTGCCACAGTATGAAGACGGCGGCTGGTTTGCAAGTGGTTAACGCGGATCTTCAGTCATTTTTTCAGCTTTCCATCTATTAAATCTTCTGCTCTTGTTGTTGTTTTAACTTTGGATTGCAAAATTTTTTTTCTGCCAGTAAATCCCTTATACAGCCCACTTCCTGTTTCTTGTCTGGTCATTAGTCTAGGCTTAGTCTAGGCTTATGACATCATGCACAGCTCTCTCTCTCACTCTCCTGAGAGTTTTCCAGGAAGGGAGATGGGATGAGTCATAAGAGGGCCAATCAGAGCTGCAGAGCTGAAGGTGGGCCTCTTTGTGTCTTGTGTAAATCCAGGAAGCTTCAGCTGCCCACAGTTAAAATGGCTGCAGCCAGACTCAGTGGAGGGAGATTTCACATAGAACTACAATCTTTAGTCCATTCCTGCTGCCTGGCAGTGACCGCAGTCATCTCCAGCCTTTTGATTCTCACCTCCTAACAGCAGTTAGGTTTTGTGAGTATCTAAGGCCTTGCCTCATACCCTACGTTCAAGTGCCATACCACAATGTGGTTGTTACCATATCTGATTCTAGATATAGGGGACAGTTCTGCTGTCCCGAAGCCCCAAAATCAAACTGTAATAATGGCTCTGGTGCTGCCTGCAGCATGTCCACTGATCTGGCTGATGTTTGCAGCCTGGAATTATGCCCATTCTGAGTCTTATGAGTCTTCTCTAGCTCTGTTGAGATTGGCCACTTACTTGGCCATTTCCCAGGAGGTGTGTACTACAATCATACAGGACTTTTATGGCCCAGATTCCACGTCCGTTATGCCAACTTCCTCTGAGCCATCAGTCACTGAAACTTTGTCTCCTCAGTTCCCACTGGCTTGTCTCAAAAGAGTCCAGTCTTCTAAATTGAAAGAGACTGTTAGGACTGTGATGTGGTGTGCGTGACCTTAAAATTAGATTATCAGCTTGCTGCTTCTACTCATTCTGTTTCCAGTCTGGGGTTCAATGGAGCTCTTGAAACGCGTAAATAAACACCCTGATTTAACCGTTTTCCCAAAACCGTTGCATTCAAGGCATGCCATGAATGGTAACTGTCACAGATGCTGGTGCAATCAACACAACTGCCAAGCCATCTAATGGCCAATGTCATAACTGTTCACATGTGCAGAACCATGCCAACTGGAGATAAAACAGAGGCATACATGGCAGCTTCCTTGGCTATAAAGGATAGGAGGGTTTAGTTCTGCTTTAAGACTTTTCTGATTCACCCGCTGTTCCAAGTTTTCTTCTTTAAAAAGTATTGCTCTTTATCCTGTCTTAGCTGGGAACCTGATTTGCCTCTGCATGGCCTTCAAAGGTGAAATGCCTGTTCGGACCTGCCGTGGATACCATTATCAAGAATGCCACAGGTGGCAAGAGCATCCATCTGCCTCAGTCAAAAAAGTCTAAAGCGTTATCTGCAAAGACTTATTACCAACTGGAGGCAAAGAACACTTCTTTTCATTACTTCATTCATGTAACCTCCAAGTCTAAACCCAAGACTGTCTTCCAGCCCATCCACAAGGCCTGGAGCGCTAAGGCCTCTATGTCCTCAGAAAAAAAAAATATTTTTAGCATGAGGGTGCTTTCCCACTTTCCAAAGTGTGGAGGACATCTGTTAGTCTTTGTGGCCATTTGGACAGCTTGCATCTCAGACGCTTAGGTGCAGAAGGTGGTTTCCAGGAGCTACAAGTTGGTTTCACTCTCGGTTCATCAACTTTCCTATGTCACCGAACAGATTAGCAGATCTCCAAGTAGCCCTAGTGTAGTGGTTCTCAACCTCTCTAATGCCGTGACCCCTTGATAAAATTTCCCAAGTTGTGGAGACCCCCAACCGTAAAATTATTTTCATAGCGTGGGTTGTCAGCACCCAAGGCAAGACAAGTAATTTGCGCCCCTAACCCATGGACATTTAGTGCTCCCTGAGTCCCTAACACTCGTACAGCATTAAAACCCCTTATGGTACATTTTAGGATGTACCACTCTTTCTTTTGTTCTCCTTTCTTTCCCTTTTATCCCTCTCTATCCTAATTTCTTGTTTTTTTTCCCCCATCCCTCTTTCTAGCCGTCTTTTTTGTTCTTTCTCTCCCTTGGGAGAGCCGTGCGGGCTTCAGGAACAGCCAAGGATTTGGTGGCCCCTGGCAAATCATCATTTGACCCCCAGGTTGAGAACCACTGCCCTAGTGGGTCTTCTGGATCAAGGTGTATTTGCTCTAATTCTTGTGACAGAACGGTTTCAGGGGTTCATCTCGAACTTGAAAGGGCAGGTGCTTAACAGAGGTCAGGTGGCAGAGCTGAAACTCCCTGTAGTAAATGTACTTATAGATAATTGTAGCCTGAACAGATCAGAGTCCCCTGATAGTATCAAGAACCAGCTGCACGTAAAAAAGAGATTACCGTAAGACAATGGCTATTATGACTGCTTCAAAACATTTACTTTGATTGGAGTGTCTATTTATTGTACCTGTATTTATGATATCAGTACTGAACTGGGAGTAGGAATGAAAGCATATTGGCGAATATTGCTAAGCCCAATGGAGCTGTAATGTTTTTTAATTTTCACTTTTTTCAGTCTGTAAGGCCTTAGGGAATAAGTACAGGACAAATACTGAACGGGCTGCAAGAAATGTTCATGTTGTGATATTTTGTATTAAGATGTATATGATTCACATCAATCAGAAGGACACATGTCGGCATTTTCACATTGTTATTATTATGAGTAAGGCCCCTTGCACTTGTGTCCGTTTACACCCGCCTACCTCCAATCCAATCTGCCAATTGGCCACATTGGATTGGAGGACAGTCGGAGGTAAACAGAGAGCCGGTCCATTTACGTCCGGCTGCCCTTAGAGCAGAGCGGACTGGACAAGACATGTCATCTGCCAGCTCTGCTCAGCAGGAGATCAGTGGACAGATCACCTGCTGAGAAAAACTGATCCGGCCCGTGTGAAAGGGGTCTTAGAGTACCTCTTTCTTGCTGTAAATTAATGATTTCAATCAGCCCAGTCAGATCTGGTAGACTTGCCTTGGGAGAAGGATATCATCAAAGCACAGGAAGCAGAGCCTCCATAAATAGTGGTCAAATATCAAGCTCAGGTGTCTCCAGTGAATGGTCCTGGTCCTACTACATCATACAAAGACATTGTAGACAATTGTGCTTTTCCAACCTTGTGGTAACAGGTGAAGACCCTTTTCTGTTCCAGCTGACTGTGCCCCTCTGTACAAAGCCACGTGGTTTGACCAATTTGTTATGGAGGAACTCGAGTGTGCTGTACCCAGCCCTGACCTCAACCCTACTGAACACCTTTAGGATGAATTGGAATGCCAATTGGGTGCCAAGTTTTCTCATAATTACCTGACCTCAACACTGCTGTCCTTGGAAATTCACGATTAAAGAACTCAGCCAATAATAGGGTCATCCCACTCTGAACTGATACACTATATGGCCTAAACAATGTGGACACTTCTCCAAATGATAGAGTTCAGGTGTCTCAAGTGAAGGTTCCCATTAATACTACACCATGCAAAGATATTGTAGACAATTTTGCTCTTCCAACCTTGTGGTAACAGTTTTGGAGAAAGACCCTTTTCTGTTCCAGCATGACTGTGCCTCTTTGTACAAAGCTAACTCCATAAAGACATGATTTGACCAGTTTGATGTGGAGGAACTCAAGTGTCCTCCACAGCGCCATGACCTCAACCCTACTGAACATTTTTGGGATGAATTGGAACACTAATTATGAGCCAGGTTTTCGCATCCAGCATTAGTAGAGTTGAGTTGAGTTGCATCTTCACATAGCGCAGTCCTTTACCCAGCACGGTCCTGACGCACTTACAAACACACACACATACTAGGGCCAATTTGTAGACAGGATCTTATTAACCTACCAACATGTCTTTGGAGTGTTGGAGGAAACCGGAGTACCCAGAGAAAACCCATGCAGGCACAGGGAGAACATGCAAACTCCAGGCAAATGGTTGAACCAGTGACCCTATTGCTGCTAGGTGAGAGTGGTAACCACTACACCACTGTGCTGCCCATTAGTACCCGACCTCATAAATGGGCACAAATTTCCACAGACACCCCTCAAAATCTTGGGGAAAGCTTTCTCAGAGGAGTGGAGGAGGTTGTAGCCACAAGGTATTCCAAGTCTATAAAGACATGGTTTGACCAGTTGGGTGTGGAGGAACTCGAGGGTCCTGAACCGTACTCAACCATACGGAACACCTTTGGGATTAAAAATGCTGATTATGAGCCAGGTCTTCTCATCCAACATCAGTTCCTGACCTCACAAATGGGCACAAATTCCCATAGGCAGCCTCAAAAATTTTGTGCAAACTCTTCTCAGAATAGTGGCGACAGTTATGACTACATAAAGAGCAGCTCCATATTAACGGGCATTGGGTAGGGGAACTCCATATTAATGACCATGGGTGTAAGGGGGGAGATATGGGGAACCACCATATATTGATGACCAAAATTTTGGAATGCAACGTCCTCAAGATCATAGAGATGTGATGGTCAGCTGTGCACAAACTTTCAGCCAACTACGCAAAGAAAGTTATTAAAGCATAAATAAAAGGGTGAAAAAAAGCTATAAAAACCTATACCTGTTCTTTAAATTCAGACCCCCGATTGTGACATCATACTTTGAGGCTTTTTAGCCCTTCTTCTATTGGCCAGATGACCAGTCCAGACTTGATTTCTATTCCTCCTACATGCTGTTCTGAATGGTTCTAAAAACAATTTCCTTATGTGTTTCAGGAGCAGCAAAGCCTGTACAAGCGATCAAGTGAAGTCACTCCTTCTACTTTCCAGCACCCGAGCCGTTATGTCAAGCTCTGGGTGAAACTGGTGACTCCCCTAATAAAAAATTTCTTCTGACGCTCTGGTAAGTGAATTATTCCGTAATTTTATATTAATAAGTGATCAACGTGCCAGGGTTTTATTTATATCCAGAGAAGATATTCCCAAGATTCCCAATTTATATAGAATATACCAAGATGTGCCAGGTTTAATTGGTCACCAATCTGAAAAGAATACATAACAGAACATATTGGGGTTGATTTACTATAACTGGAGAGTGCAAAATCTGATGCAGCTCTGCATAGAAACCAATTGGCTTTTTTTTTTTTTTGTTAAAGCTTAATTGAACAAACTGAAGTTAGAAGCTGGCTACCATGAACAGCTGCACCAGATTTTATTGTATTGGTGTGTATTGCCCCATCAATGGCAGCGTTCTCTCATTGAGGCTTTTTATTTTAATGGATGTCATGAGTAGACAGTGAGAAAGTATGAAACTCGTTGACCATGTCATGAGTAGGTACTCAGATAGCATAATACACAATGACCGTGTCACGAGTAAGTGCAGAGATAGCACGAAACGTGTTGCCCGTGTCACGAGTAAACGCGGAGATAGCATTAAAAAAAAACGCTTTGACCGTGTCACTAGTAAGCGTGTCGCTAGCGCGAAATGCGTTGTCTTTTACTCTGTACCGACAGCATCATATTGCTGTATTGGAATGTACTACAAGTTTTGTACTATTGCTAGTATTGCTGTAAAACTGGAGAGCACAAAATCTGGTGCATCTCTGCATAGAATCCAATCCGCTTCCAGTTTTTTTTTTTTTTGTCAAATCTTAATTGAACGAACTGAAGTTAGAACCTGGTTGGCTACCACAAACAGCTGCACCAGGTTTTATTGTATTGTGTATTGCCCCATCAATGGCAGCGTTCTCTCTTTATTTTAGTGGATGTCATGAGTAGGTACTGAGATAGCACAAAACCCGTTGACCGTGTTATGTGTAAACATGAAGCACAAAACATGCTGCCCACGTCACGAGTAAGCGCGGAGATAGCACAAAACGGGTTTCCCGTGTCACGCGTAAGTGGGGAGATAGCACAGATTGTGTTGCCTGCGTCATAAGTAAGTGCGGAGATAGCATAAAACCTGTTGGTTGTGTCACGAGTAAACGTGGAGAATAGCATAAAAACGCTTTGACCGTGTCTCTACCCTGTTTCCCCGAAAATAAGACCTAGCGTGATTGTCAGTGATGGCTGCAATATAAGCCCTACCCCCCAAATAAGCCCTACCCTGTTGCCTCAAAATAAAGCCCTACCCTGAAAATAAGACCTACAAGGACTTTAACTAGGGCTTATTTGGGGGGTAGGGCTTATATTGCAGCCATCACTGACAATCACGCTAGGTCTTATTTTCTGGGAAACAGGGTAGTAAGCGTGGTGCTAGCGCAAAATGCATTAACTTTTACTCTTTAGTCTGTACCCACAGCATCATATTGCTGTATTGGAGTGTACTAAACTGTTGTACTATTGCTAGTATTGCTGTAAAACCAGAGAGCACAAAATCTGGTGCAGCTATGCATATAATCCAATCAGCTTCTATTTTTTTTTTTTTTTTTTCAAAGCTTAATTGAACGAACTGAAGTTAGAAGCTGATTGGCTACCATGAACAGCTGCACCAGATTTTATTGTATTTTTATGTATTGCCCCATCAATAGCAGGGTTCTCTCATTGAGGCCCTTTATTTTAATGGATGTCACGAGTAGGTGCGGAGATAGCACAAAACGTGCTGCCCGCGTGTCACGAGTAAATGTAATAGCATGAAACGTGTTGCCCGTGTCATGAGTAAGTGCGGAGCTAGCACGAAACGTGTTGCTCATGTCATGAGTAAGTGCGGAGATAGCAAGAAACATTTCGCCCGCGTCAGGAGTAAGTGCAGAGATAGCACAAAACGTGTTGCCCTTGTCATGAGTAAACGTGGCGAAGGCACGAAACATGTTGCCCATGTCAAGAGTAAGTGCAGAGATAGCACGAAACGTGCTGTCCATGTCAAGAGTAAGTGCGGAGATAGGACGAAACGTGCTGCCTGTGTCACGAGTAAATGTAATAACAAGAAACGTGTTGCCCGTGTCACGAGTGGGTGCAGAGCTAGCATGAAACGTGTTTCCCGTGTCACGAGTAAGTGCGGAGATAGCACGAAAAGTGTTGTCCGTGTCAGGAGTGAGTGCAGAGATAGCACGAAACGTGTTGCCCTTGTCATGAGTAAATGTGGCGATGGCACGAAACGCGCTGCCCGTGTCACGGGTAAGTGCGGAGATAGCACGTGTCACAAGTATATGTAATAGCACGAAACGTGTTCCCCGTGTCATGAGTTGGCGCAGAGCTAGCACGAAACGTGTTGCCCGTGTCACGAGTTGGTGCGGAGATAGTACGAAACGTGTTGCCCGTGTCATGAGTATGTGCGGAGATAGCACGAAACGTGTTGCCCGTGTCAGGAGTGGGTGCAGAGATAGCAAGAAACGTGTTGCCCTTGTCATGAGTAAAGGTGACGATGGCACGAAACGTGTTGCCCGTGTCACGAATAAGAGCAGGGCTAGCGCAAAATGCGTTCACTTTGCCCACAGTGTCATATTGCTGTATTGGAGTGTTTTTACAAATGGCAATAAAGACGGATGTTATTCAGAGTGCAGCTGTCCGGATCTTTGCATCCATCATTACAGACCTAAGGTGTCTGGCTTTATCAGCTGGCAGCGTGCCATGTGCGATCGCGGGATGGTTTCACAATGCCGTTCACAGAAGAGGAAGTCCTGACCATGCTGTCAGCCTTTTATTGGTCTCGCAGGTTGCTTTTTTTTTTTTTCTTCTAAATCTTATTCTGAGTGGTGTGAGTCATTTGACTTTTGCAATGAAAAGCTCGGAGGGCTCTGTCATTCTGTTCCTGTGAAATGCATTTCTCTGCACTCTTTAGGGAAGTCATCGTTTTATTCAACAGAAACGAGCGCTGAGGTCACACTTCCTCTTTATGTGCGTGAAATTTTAAATGGGGAGGGGGGGGGGGTGAGCTGGAGCCAGAAGGGGAGGATTCTGACAAACTCCCGCACAAGTTTCACGGTGAGTTTATGCAAATCAGCCGGTTTCACGAGTTTGCCCCTTTCGTGGGGCTCTCACAGGCTGCGATTCTGAGATTTCTGAAGTCGCCCCCTCCACATTTACAGCTAAATATAAACATGGTTTTCTCTTCTGCGAGTTACAGGAAAACAAATGATTTTTTGGTGGGCAGGTTGTGTCTTCATGAGGGTTGGCTGCAGTACAGCAAAGTTTGTAAAATTCACCATCGTGCTTTCAGTGATTAGTTCTGGAAAGGCCAACAAACCATTTCCAGACTGTTGGCTCCAACAAAGCCCTGACAGACAGCACAGCCAGGACCGTGACCTGACTTTTCTCTACAACAGTTAAAGGGTTAGCTCACCTTTACCGAAACCTGCCTGTACATACAAACTGCCCCGCTGACGCCGCCCCCTGCCCTACTGACTGATACCATCCACTAACCTACTGATACCACCCCCTGCCCTGCTGACGCCGTCCCCTGCTCTACTGACTGACACCATCCACTAACCTACTGATACCACCCCCTGCCCCGCTAACTCCATTCACTGTTCTACTGACTGACACCATCCACTAACCTGCTGATGATGTCCCCTGCCCCGCTGACTCCATTCACTGACCCCATCCACTAACCTACTGTACCACCCCTTGCCCCGCTGACGCCGCCCCCTGCTCTACTGACTGACACCATCCACTAACCTACTGACACCACTCCCTGCCCCGCTGACCCGGCCCCCGCCCCGCTGACACTGCCCCCTGCCCTGCTAACTCCATTCACTGCTCTACTGACTGACACCATCCACTAACCTACTGATCCCACAACCCCTGCCCCACTGGCGCCATCCCCTGCTCTACTCACTGACACCATCCACTAACCTGGTGATGCCGTCCCCTGCCCCTCTGACACAATCCACTGCTCTACTGACGCCATCCACTGCTCTACTGACACCATCCACTGCTCTACTGACACCATCCACTGCCCTACTGACACCGTCCACTGCTCTACTGACACCGTCCACTGTTTTACTGACACCGTCCACTGCTCTACTGACACCGTCCTCTTCTCTACTGACACCATCCACTGCCCTACTGACACCGTCCACTGCTCTACTGACACCGTCCACTGCTCTACTGACACCGTCCACTGCTCTACTGACACCGTCCACTGCTCTACTGACACCATCCACTGCTCTACTGACACCATCCACTGCCCTACTGACACCGTCCACTGCTCTACTGACACCGTCTACTGTTTTACTGACACCGTCCACTGCTCTACTGACACCGTCCTCTTCTCTACTGACACCATCCACTGCTTTACTGACACCGTCCACTGTTCTACTGACACCGTCCACTGCCCTACTGACACGTCCACTGCTCTACTGACACCGTCCACTGTTTTACTGACACCGTCCACTGCTCTACTGACACCGTCCTCTGCTCTACTGACACCGTCTACTGCTCTACTGACGCCATCCACTGCTCTACTGACACCGTCCACTGCTCTACTGACACCGTCCTCTGCTCTACTGACACCGTCCACTGCCCTACTGACACCGTCCTCTGCTCTACTGACACCGTCTACTGCTCTACTGACGCCATCCACTGCTCTACTGACACCGTCCACTGCCCTACTGACACCGTGCACTGCTCTACTGACACCGTCCTCTGCTCTACTGACACCCTCCACTGCCCTACTGACACCGTCCACTGCCCTACTGACACCGTCCACTGCCCTACTGACACCATCCACTGCTTTACTGGCACCGCCCACTGCCCTACTGACACCGTCCTCTTCTCTACTGACACCATCCACTACTTTACTGACACTGTCCACTGCTCTACTGACACCATCCACTGCCTTACTGACACCGTCCACTGCCCTACTGACACCATCCACTGCCCTACTGACACCATCCACTGCCCTACTGACACCGTCCACTGCTCCACTGACACTGTCCACTGCCCTACTGACACTGTCCACTGCCCTACTGACACCGTTCACTGCCCTACTGACACCGTCCACTGCTTTACTGGCACCGCCCACTGCCCTACTGACACCGTCCTCTTCTCTACTGACACCATCCACTGCTTTGCTGACACTGTCCACTGTTCAACTGACACCATCCACTGCTCTACTGACACCGTCCACTGCTCTACTGACTGACACCATGCGGGTACCACTCAGTACAGTGTTCAGCCCTGTCACACTGCAGCTTGCCATAGACTTTGGCAGGATGCCCGCAGTGCAGTGCATCCCTGGTCAGGGAGTGCGCTGTACCCATGGCTGCATTCACAGTAACCTTTCTTTGGACCACGTATCCCATAATTCATCGCACTACTGTGCATGCGCAGCCCTTGCAAGCCTCCTCGCAGAGGCATGTCTATGAATCTCTGGCTGCCTGCGCAGGCAGCATCATGTATGTCATCTGGTAGTCCTCTCCATGGAAGGGGGTCTCCGGCGGGGGGGAAATCATAGGACCCAGCAAGCCAAGGAGCCCCCCCCAGAAGTTACGGGGCAGTGACTGGAGAAGGATAGAAAACCAGAGCAAAGCGGCAGGCAATGCTGGCCTGAGGATCAGCATCTTATATAATAAAAAAAGAATAGTAATAGTAAAAAGTATTTGAATGTTCTTTTTTGGAACTCGGCTCTTCAAACTTTTACTGGAATTTATATATAGATATGAAAATGTTTAGGGAACTTGAGAGGTGTATTGGGAGAGGGGGAGGGGAGGGGGGGGTTGTATTTTCCAGTATATGGCTAACTTCCTGTCCAAATTTCTCATAAATGAACAATGACAGCTCGCTGCATAAATTGGTGTCATACATACCGCACAGCAATCGCTGTGCAGCACAGGGCAGTCTCATTGATGACATTGTTTGCACAGGTGTGGTCACTTGCGTATCTGTCAATGGAATTTATAACTCTTTTACATACAGCAAGTCAATAGCTGCAGATCCTTTTATTCTTTTTTAGAGCTATTTAAAATGTAAAGTACGGTATATGTAAATCCCCACCCAGTGAAACAAACCATTCAGTTTAAAATAGAAATGCAAGGTTTGTGTATATGTATGGGTGTGTGTGTGTGTGTGTGTTTGTGTGTGTGTGTATATATATATATAAATCTACACTCACTGGACATTTTATTAGATCCCCCTTTATTAGGTCCACCTTGCTAGTACCGGGTTGGACCCCCTTTGGCCTTCATTCTTGGTGGCATAGATACAACAAGGTGTTGGAGACGTTCCTCAGAGATTTTGCTCCATAGTGACATGATAACATCACCCAGTTGCTGCAGATTTGTTGGCTGCACATCCATGATGCCGAATCTCCCGTTTCCACCACATCCCAAAGGTGCTCTATTGGATGAGATGTGGTGAGTGTGGAGGCCATTGGAGGACAGGGACCTCATTGTCCAGTGGTGAGATGATTGGAGCTTTGTGACACGGTGCATTATCCTGCTGGAAGGAGCCATCAGAAGATGGGGACACTGTAGTCATAAAGGGATGGACATGGTCAGCAACAATACTCAGGGAGGCCGTGGTGTATAAACCATGATCAATTGGTACTAAGGGGCCCAAAGTGTGCCAAGAAAATATCCCCCCCCCCCCCACCATTACACCCCCACCACCAGCCTGAACCGGTGATACAAGGCAGGATGGATCCATGCGCCAAATTCTGACCCCACCATCTGAATGTCGCAGCTGAAATCCAGACTCATCAGACCAGGAAACGTTTTCCAATCTTCTATCGTCCAATTTTAGTGATCCGGTGCCAATTGTAGCCTAAGTTTCCTGTTCTTAGCTGACAGGAGTGGCACCCGGTGTGGTCTTCTGCTGCTGTAGCCCACCTGCTCCAAGGTTGGATGTGTTGTGCGTTCAGAGATGGTATTCTGCATACCTTGGGTGTAACGAGGGGTTATTTGAGTTACTGTCGCCTTTCTATCATCTGGAACCAGTCTACCCATTCTCCTCTGACATCAACAAGGCATTTTCCTCCACACAACTGCCGCTCACTGGATATTTTCTCTTTTTCCCACTATTGTCTGTAATCCCAAGAGATGGTTGTGTGTGAAAATCCCAGAAATACTCAGACCAGCCCGTCTGCCACCAACAACCCACGCCATGTTCAAAGTCACTTACAGTGAGGGGAAAAAGTATTTGAACCCCTGCTAATTTTGTACGTTTTCCCCACTGACAAAGAAACGATCAGTCTAAAATTTTATTGGTCAGTTTATTTTAACAGTGAGAGACAGAATAAAAACAAAAATATCCAAAAATGTTATAAATTGTTTTGCATTTTAATGAGTGAAATAAGTATTTGATCCCCTATCAATCAGCAAGATTTCTGGCTCCCAGGTGTCTTCTATACAGGTAACGAGCAGAGATTAGGAGCACTCTCTTAAAGGGAGTGCTCCTAATCTCAGCTTGTTACCTGTATAAAGGACCCCTGTCCACAGAAGCAATCAATCAATCAGATTCCAATCTCTCCACCATGGCCAAGACCAAAGAGCTGTCCAAGGATGTCAGGGACAAGATTGTAGACCTACACAAGGCTGGAATGGGCTACAAGACCATCGCCAATCAGCTTGGTGAGAGGGTGACAACAGTTGGTGCGGATTATTCGCAGATGGAAGAAACATAAAATAACTGTCGATCTCCCTCGGTCTGGGGCTCCATGGAAGGTCTCACCTCGTAGAGTTTCAATGATCATGAAAACGGTGAGGAATCAGCCCAGAACTACACAGGAGAATCTTGTCAATGATCTCAGCTGGGACCATAGTCACCAAGAAAACAATCGGTAACACACTACACCGTAAAGGACTGAAATCCTGCAGCGCCCGCAAGGTCCTCCTGCTCAAGAAATCACATGTACAGGAACGTCTGAAGTTTGAACATCTGAATGATTCAGAGGAGAACTGGGTGAAAGTGTGGTCAGACGAGACCAAAATCGAGCTCATTGGCATCAACTCAACTCGCCGTGTTTGGAGGAGGAATGTTGCCTATGACCCCAAAAAAAAACATCCATACCGTCAACTATGGAGGTGGAAACATTATGCTTTGGGGGTGTTTTTCTGCTGAGGGGACAGGACATCTTCACCGCATCAAAGGGATGATGGACGGGGCCCATGTACCTTCAAATCTTGGATGAGAACCTCCTTCCCTCAGCCAGGGCATTGCAAATGGGACATGGATGGGTATTCCAGCATGACAATGACCCAAAACACATGGCCAAGGCAACAAATGAGTGGATCAAGAAGAAGCACATTAAGGCCCTGGAGTGGCCTAGCCCTTCTCCAGACCTTAATCCCATAGAAAATATGTGGAGGGGCTGAAGGTTCGAGTTACCAAACGTCAGCCTCAAGACCTTAATGACTTGGAGAGGATCTGCAAAGAGAAGTGGGACAAAATCCCTCCTGAGATGTGTGCAAACCCGGTGGCCAAATACAAGAAACGTCTGACCTCTGTGATTCCCAACAAGGGTTTCGCCACCAAGTACCAAGTCATGTTTTGCGAAGGGGGTCAAATACTTATTTCACTCATTAAAATGCAAAAAAAATTATAACTTTTTTGAAATGCGTTTTTCTGGATATTTTTGATATTCTGTCTCTCACTGTTAAAATAAACCGACCATTAAAATTATAGACGGATCATTTCTTTGTCAGTGGGGCAAACGTACAAAATCAGCAGGGGAGCAAATACTTTTTCCCCTCACTGTAGTGTCATTCATAAGATGTAGTCTCATGGTGTCATTAATAGGATGTACATTGATCATGTAGTTTTATGGTGTCATTCATAAGATGTACATTGGTCATGTAGTCCCATGGTGTCATTAATAGGATGTACATTGGTCATGTAGTCCCATGGTGTCATTTGTTGCCCTGTACACACAGCCAATAGTAAAGTAAATCTTCACATTCTTGTGTCGGCAGTTTGTGTTAAAAAAAATGAGGCATGCAGCATGGCATTTTACAGGATAGAGTGTGACCTCTGTAGTGTGAGAACTGACACTTCCTGTGAAGAAACTACATATCCCACAATCCCCGGGTCTCTCAGTCCAGTGCTCTGCAGGTGAGAGCTACACAGTATCTAGATCTGACACAGCCACAAACAGGCAGAGCAATGAACAGAGAGACCGCCATGCTGGAAGAGATGTGTTATATCACCTTAGCACTCACTGTTAAAATAAACCGACCATTAAAATTTATAGACCGATCATTTCTTTGTCAGTGGGGCAAACGTACAAAATCAGCAGGGGATCAATTACTTTTTTTTCCCCCTCACGGTAAATCCCCTTTCTTCCCCATTCTGATGTTCGGTTTGAACTTCAGCAAGTCGTCTTCACCACGTCTAGATGCCTAAATGCATTGAGTTGCTGCCATGTGATTGGCTGATTTAGCAGTCTGTGTTACCAAGCGCTTGAACAGGTGTACCTAATAAAGTGGCCGGTGAGTGTCATTTTTAAAGAAAATCAAACGCAGCGTGTGACCGGGACTGTAAGGTGACCGGTGGGAGGAGCTTTGATTGGAACGTAGAACGCTTTATAATAGCGTGTTCAATGCCACATTCTAAAGCAAGTTATACGAGCTCATAGAGGCATATGGAGCCGGCAAAGTGACGCTCCTATATCACCGTCACCAATGTTATTTCTTCCTGACACGGATTGTGGACTCCAGAAATGTTTACGTCCTTAAAATAGACCGAACCCCTCCGCGGCCTGCGCTCATAGTGTTTGTGTCTCTTGTCTGCCGGCGACGGCCGGCGATTTAAATATGGACGCCGTTCCCGCTGGCAGTGATGTCTCCGGCTATAAATAGATTGACCAGCAGAGGATTAATCCAGGAATTATTATGTCTCCGAGCGGATCAGGGAGGAATCCTGTCCTCTGGCGTCAGGACTGTTTTATGGAGGACTTGTTGAGGTTTTTTTTTTTCATACAAATAAACCTCTATTTTAGGGGACACGGCGCTGAAATAATTAAAGCAAACTCAACCAAAATGATATAAATCTGTATAATAGTACAAAACACATAAAAGTCCCACTGTGAACTGTCCACTGTGCTCTGTGCAACTCCGTCCAGAATAAGTGCCACGTTCGTGGTCAATTCCACATTGGTGTCCTCCACTCGGTGCGCCCAAAATCTCTCCACCCCCCCTCACCAGATGGCGGTGACTCCTCGAGTAAGCAAGAGAGTTACAAGGCGCCCCGAGTATTTTCAATAATAAGGCTCCAGTCGGAAAAAAAAACCTATTTACTCCAACGGCCCTTTTACCTCTCACCGGTATCGCTCATAAACCACATGGAAAGTCCACAAATATAAACGGAAGAGAGCCTCTCATAGTGTAATAAAGTTTATTTTTTTTTTTTTAAGAAAAAACACAAAGCCAAATGCGCTTACATATGTCGGTATTGAGATCAAAACAGGAAGTGCCGCTAATTGCATCCAACAAGCGAATGTAATGTCGCTGGATGTTCCACCCTACGCGTTTCATCATCAAATGTGTGACTTCCTCGGGAGCAGGCACTTCCTGTTATGGGGTGACAACTCCCAGTGGTTGCTCTAGCATTGTCACCCTGTCACATTCTTCCCCTGCTGGAGATTACAATTGGTTGTGCTGACACGCACTGCTCAGACATGGTCGATGTGGTCACTATCGGCTACAGTGGCGGCTGGTGCTCAGTATATGGGGGAGCACCCCTGAACTCTGTACATAGCACACACCTGAACCCTGCACTCTGTACATAGAGCACCCCTGAACCCTGTACTCTGTACATAGTGCACCCATGAACCCTGCACTCTGTACATAGCGCACCCCTGAACCCTGCACTCTGTACATAGCGCACACCTGAACCCTGCACTCTGTACATAGCGCACCCCTGAACCCTGCACTCTGTACATAGCACACCCATGAACCCTGCACTCTGTACATAGTGCACCCCTGAACCCTGCACTCTGTACATAGCGCACACCTGAACCCTGCACTCTGTACATAGAGCACCCCTGAAACCTGCACTCTGTACATAGTGCACCCCTGAACCCTGCACTCTGTACATAGCGCACACCTGAACCCTGCACTCTGTACATAGAGCACCCCTGAACCCTGCACTCTGTACATAGCGCACTCCTGAACCCTGCACTCTGTACATAGCGCACTCCTGAACCCTGCACTCTGTACATAGCGCACTCCTGAACATTGCACGTAGTACACCCCTGAACTCTCTGCACTCTGTACGAAGCGCACCCCTGAACACTGCCCTCTGTACGTAGCTCACTCTGCACTCTGTATGTCGCGCACCCCTAAACTCTGAACTCTGTACATCGCGCACCCCTGAACACTGCACTCTGTACGTGGCACACCCCTGAACACTGCACTCTGTATGCAGCGCACCCCTGAACTCTGCACTCTGTACATAGCTCACTCCTAAACTCTGAACTCTGTACGTTGCGCACCCCTGAACCCTGCACTCTGTACATAGCACACTCCTGAACCTTGCACTCTGTACATAGCGCACTCCTGAACCCTGCACTCTGTACATAGCGCACCCCTGAAGCTCACTCCTAAACTCTGAACTCTGTACGTTGCGCACCCCTGAACCCTGCACTCTGTACATAGCACACTCCTGAACCCTGCACTCTGTACATAGCGCACTCCTGAACCCTGCACTCTGTACATAGCACACCCCTGAACATTGCACGTAGCACACCCCTGAACTCTCTGCACTCTGTACGTAGCGCACCCCTGAACACTGCCCTCTGTACGTAGCTCACTCTGTACGTCGCGCACCCCTAAACTCTGAACTCTGTACATCACGCACCCCTAAACTCTGAACTCTGTACATCGCGCACCCCTGAACACTGCACTCTGTACATAGCACACCCCTGAACACTGCACTCTGTATGCAGCGCACCCCTGAACTCCGCACTCTGTACATAGCTCACTCCTAAACTCTGAACTCTGTATGTCACGCACCCCTGAACTCTTCACTCTGTACGTAGCACACCCCTAAACTCTGCATGTAGCACACCCCTGAAATTTGACCACACCCACTATTTTATGCGGTTTGGAATGTGAGTGTGTTGGGGGGGTGGGGAATAGACAGCTTTTCTGTCTTTGCTAATTATTCTGCCATTTTTTTTTTTCCCAGATAGGACACTACTGAACAGCGGGATGTATATTGGAAGAACAGGTTCTTGGATATCCTTGGGATCCAGGTTGGCTTATTGTTTACCGGACACTCAGGAGAGGAAGAGGAATCCGATGTTTAAGTTCCAAGTTGCTGCTTCAAGTCTTCCTAATCTCCTTTAAGACCTTTTTTTTTTTTATCCATAGAACTTCCTGCTAAGTGACACCTCTGTCATTATGAGCTGCAATGCATGTAAGTCAATAAAACAAATCACACAATGGCGCTGTGTTTAAGGTAATTAGCGGTAAGCCTGGGCGGAATGCCATGTGGTTTGCAGGAAAACCTCCGCCACCAATAAACATTGGCGGAATCGCTGCTGTCAGAAGTGTCGGTCTGAAGGCTCTTTTTGTTGCTGTTTACTCTGAGAGATGCTTGAAAAAAAAAAAGACTTTATCTACAGCCATTAAAATTCTGCTTTGTAACAAACACTGTCGCGTTTTTATGTATTTATTTTGTTAAACTGGACAAATTGTTAAAAAGTCACACTTTATGTAAATCACATTATTATGTTGAATTAATAAAAAAAAAAAAATTACCTGGAAGTCCTGCAGCTATTCAGCTTCCTCATCTGAACTTAACAGGTAATTCCACTTTCATGAGGAAAAAAAATAGAAAAAAATAATAATAATAATATAACCTATACAAGTCATATTGTAATTAAATATTATTAAAAATGACCTTTTCAATCTGCAGCCGCTGTCATTTTCTGTGAAATACAATATGGCCACCTGGAGACGTTCAGTACAGAGATGGTATACAGAGTGCCCCCCCCCCCCCCCCCCGCCAAGAAATGTAATTTCCTGCTTGTGTGATTGGCTCACTGATTTACTCAGAAGTCTGCACTAAGATATTTTTTTCTTTTTTTTTGCTAGAAAATGACTAACTTTTCTTAAAGCAGAGGCCGTAGAGAATTTTCAAATGCAATTTTTTGGAAAAATATCATTTTAAAGCAAAAAAAAAAGCACAATACATACCGTATATACTCGAGTATAAGCCGAGTTTTTCAGCACATTTTTTGTGCTGAAAATCCCCCCCCCCCCCCTCGGCTTATACTCGAGTCAAGCACTTTTCTGGTGCAAAGAATGACATTTTCCGAACCGACTTTGGGGCCCCCGTATCTCGGGACCACTTTGGGAACCCCAGATTTGGTGTGCAAACCCAGTGGAACTAGCACTACAACATATCCAAAGCTGGGGTTCCTAGCACTAAGTGGCCCCCGAGATACGGGGCCCAAAATTCGGTTCGGAAAATGTCATTCTCTGCAGCAGAAAAGTGCTTGACATTTTCCCAACCGAATTTGGGGCCCTGTATCTCGGGGCCACTTGGTGCTAGGAACCCCAGCTTTGTATATGTTGTAGTGATAGTTCTACTGGGTTTGCACTGGGTTCTTAGCACCAAGTGGCCCCAAAATACGGGGCCCCAAAGTCGGTCAACTGTGTCCATCTGCAGCAATGTCATTTCGGTACCCTTTGGGTCCAGAGACCCCAAATTTTGGCTGCAGCTAGGGGGCATCTAGGAACCCTTAACTACCCAGTTTGAAGTTCGGGGGACCTATGGTTGCAAATGGGCACAGTGAGGCTGCAAATGGGCACAGTGAGGCTGCAAATGGGCACAGTGAGGCTGCAAATGGGCATTGTTGACCCTCTTTTCCACTTACAGTAGCTGCGCATTTCTCACCCTCGTCTTATACTCGGGTCAATAAGTTTTCCCAGTTTTTTGTGGTAAAATTAGGTGCCTCGGCTTATATTCGGGTCGGCTTATACTCGAGTATATACGGTAACCCAATTTTTTGTAAAAATATAAAAGATGATGTTACGGGCGAGTAAATAGATACCAAACATGTCACGCTTTAAAATTGCGCAAGCCTGCACAACTTCGTCAAACGATGTAAATTTTACTATCCATAGGCGACTTTTAAAAGTCTTTGCAGGTTACCACTTTAGATGCACAGAGGAGGTCTGGTGCTAGAACTACTGCCCACGGTCTGATGTTCTCAGTGATACCTCACATGTGTGTGACTTTCTGTGTTCGGGACCGACGTGCGCGTTTAACTTTGTGCGCTAGCACCAGGGGGGGGGAGCACTGAAACTACAGTGCCTTGGAAAAGTATTCATACCCCTTGAAATTGTCCAAATTTGTCATGTTACAACCAAAAACGTAAATGTATTTTATTGGGATTTTATGTGATAGACTAAAACAAAGTGGCACATAATTGTGAAGTGGAAGGAAAATGATAAATGGTTTTTCACATTTTTTACAAATAAATCTGTGAAAAGTGTGGGGGGTACATTTGTATGGCGCCCCCCGGAGTCAATACTTTGTAGAACCGCCTTTCTCTGCAATTACAGCTGCAAGTCTTTTTGGGGATGTCTCTACCAGCTTTGCACATCTAGAGAGGGACATTTCTGCCCATTCTTCTTCTTTGTAAAATATCTCAAGCTCTGTCAGATTGGATGGAGAGTGTCTGAGAACAGCAATTTTCAAGTCTTGTCACAGATTCTCAATGTGATTTAGGTCTGGACTGTGACTGGGCCATTCTAACACATGAATATGCTTTGATGTAAACCATTCCATTGTAGCTCTGGCTGGATGTTTCGGGTCGTTGTCCTGCTGGAAGGTGAACCTCCGCCCCAGTCTCAAGTCTTTTGCAGACTCTAACAGGTTTTCTTCTAAGATTGTCCTGTATTTGTCTCCATCCATCTTCCCATCAACTCTGACCAGCTTCCCTGTCCCTGCTGAAGAAAATCATCCCCACCACATGATGCTGCCACCACCATGTTTCACGGTGGGGATGGTGTGTTCAAGGTGATGTGCAGTGTTAGTTTTCCCCCCACACATAGCGTTTTGCTTTTAGGCCAGAAAGTTCAGTTTTGGTCTCATCTGACCAGATCACCTTCTTCCACATGTTTGCTGTGTCCTCCACATGGCTTCTCACAAACTGCAAACAGGACTTCTTATGACTTTCTTTCACCAATGTCTTTCTTCTTGTCACTCTTCCATAAAGGGCAGATTTGTGGAGAACACGACTAATAGTTGTCCTGTGGACAGATTCTCCCACCTGAGCTGTGGATCTCTGCAGCTCCTCCAGAGTTACCATGGACCTCTTGGCTGCTTCTCTGATGAATGTTCTCCTTGCCCGGCCGGTCAGTTTAGGTGGATGGCCATGTCTTGGTAGGTTTGCAGTTGTGCCATACTCTTTCCATTTTCCGATGATGGATTGAACAGAGCTCCGTGAGATGATCAAAGCTTGGGAGATTTTATTATAACCTAACCCTGCTTTATACTTCTCCACAACTTTATCCCTGACCTGTCTGGTGTGTTCCTTGGCCTTCATGATGCTGTTTGTTCACTAAGGTTCTCTAACAAACCGCTGAGGGCTTCACAGAACAGCTGTATTTATACTGAGATTACATTACACACAGGTGGGCTCTATTTACTAATTAGGTGACTTCTGAAGGCAGATAACTAGATTTTAGTTAGGGGTATCAGAGTAAAGGGGGCTGAATACAAATGCCCCCCCACACTTTTCACATATTTATTTGTAAAAAATGTAGAAAAATATTTATAATTTTCCTTCCACTTCACATATATGTGTCACTTTGTGTTGGTCTATCACATAAAATCCCAATAAAATACATTTACGTTTTTGGTTGTAACATGACAAAATGTGGAAAATTTCAAGGGGTATGAATACTTTTTCAAGGCACTGTATGTAATAATATCTATACTTGGATCGCATTGTTTTCAGCTGCAGTCGTTATGGGTGCGTCACCTCATTACAGATGGCAGAGTTACCGGTAGAGCCGGGCTGATAAGGCTTTGTGGTGTGAGGAGCGGATTTAGTGGAGTGTACGCAGGTAACTATAAACCATTGATAAGAGCGATCACATGAAAGTGAACCTGCACTCTGTTTCTAACTTTTAATGACGGATGCTCAGAGGTCCCATGTTAGTATTCGGCCTCCTCTGTGCGCCTCTCTGATTGTAGTTTCACTTTGTTGCTGGGCCCTGACTTGGTGCTTTAGCTCTGCCAGCTGCCAACCCCCCCCCCGTTCAGTAAGTGAGACCCCGTTAACCATTGTGTAGATGAGATAGGATTCGCGCTCGAAATGCAGGGACGTCACAACATTTTTTACTTTTATTATTATTATGAGTATGAAATATTTTATTGCATACTAGCCCTGATGAAGGGGGGTGTACCCCCGAAACACGTTAACTCCATTTGTACCCTTACGAACTTCAATAAATACAATGTATAAAAGCCTGTAGTGTGATGTCCTTGGATATTAAGCACGTCTCCTATCTCATCTACACTCACCTTAGGGAGTGATTTGACGTCACTACCTGCGAGGCTGTAGACAAGTTCCCATCAGGACTTCCCTTTACACTCATCTACCCATGAGATAACTTTTGAAGAGCACCACATCACCCCCATGTCTTTATGGACCTTGCTTTGTGCACTGGTCCAAACCATTTGGTGGAGGGGGGATTATAGTGTGAGGGTTGTTTTTCAGGGGTTGGGTTTGGCCTCTTAGTTCCAGTGAAGGGAACTCTCAAGGCGTCAGCATAACTAGACATTTTGGACAATTTCATGTTTCCAACTTTGTGGGACCAGTTTGGGGATGGCCCCTTCCTGT
Organism: Lithobates clamitans; assembly: GCA_037952925.1. Classification (NCBI taxonomy): domain Eukaryota; kingdom Metazoa; phylum Chordata; class Amphibia; order Anura; family Ranidae; genus Lithobates; species Lithobates clamitans. Next base: position 169,588 of record JBBGZY010001389.1, on the reverse strand, counting down.
TCCAACATGACTGCCCACCAGTGCACAAAGTAAGTCCATAAAGGCATGTATGAGCGAGTTTGGGGTGGAGGAACTTGACTGGCCTGCACAGAGTCCTGACCTCAACCCGATGAATTGGACCGGAGACTGCGAGCCAGGCCTTCTCGTCCAACATCAGTGCCTGACCTCACAAATGCGCTTCTGGAAGAATGGTCAAACATTCCCATAGACACACTCCTAAACCTTGTGGACGGCCTTCCCAGAAGAGTTGAAGCTGTTATAGCTGCAAAGGGCGGAGCCAACTCAATATTGAACCCTACAGACTAAGGCTGGGATGCCATTAAAGTTCATGTGTGTGTAAAGGCAGGCGTCCCAATACTTTTGGTAATCCAGTGTGTGTAGTTATGTTTTATTTTTTTTTTAATTTAAGTGGAGTTACCCTTTAAGGAACCACCGCTGATCTGAAGGATGCGGACAACACCTAGAGAATGACACAAACATCGCAGAGTTCTACGTAAAGCTGAGTGTGATGAAAGGTCGCCTTTCAGGAAATGCGGGTGACATAAGTTTATCAGGAATCGAGCCGCGTTCTATTCAGTAATATTCTTTGTTGTTGTGTAATCCGCGTTCACAGACATCGCGGAGGAACGAGAGGCAATGAAGTAATTCAGCAGAAATGTCTCTTCTCACAAACAATGTAACGATTGCTTCACACACACAATGCGCAATGGTCCGATCCCCTGATAAGAGTGTTCTCCCGAAGTCTAATCAGAGTACATGAACACTGTGCAAGCCTCTGTATATCGGTGAGAAGGTCAGAGACCCGCCAACGCCCAGATCATCCGAAGAGTACCGACCCGATATTAGGGTGACCATAGAGGAGACCTATCAGAATAAAAATCACCAATGTCTTTGAGGGTGAAGCAACCATCTTTATTAAGATGGGAAGTAGAGACCCCTACAACTCCAACAGCCCACTACCACAGACCCCTACAACTCCAACAGTCCACCACCACAGACCTCTACAACTACGACAACCCACTACCACAGACCCCTAAAACTCCAACAGTCCACCACCACAGACCCCTACAACTCCAACAGCCCACTACCACAGACCCCTACAACTCCCAACAGCCTACTACCACAGACCCCTACAACTCCAACAGCCCAATACCACAGACCCCTACAACTCCAACAGCCCAATACCACAAACCCCTACAAATCCAACAGCCCACTACCACAGACCACTACAACTCCAACAGCCCAATACCACAGAACCCTACAACTCCAACAGCCCACTACCACAGACCACTACAACTCCAACAGCCCACTACCACAGACCCCTACAACTCCAACAGCCCACTACCACAGACCCCTACAACTCCAACAGTCCACCACCACAGACCCCTACAACTACGACAACCCACTACCACAGACCCCTACAACTCCAGCCCAATACCACAGACCCCTACAACTCCAACAGCCCACTACCACAGACCCCTACAACTCCAACAGCCCAATACCACAGACCACTACAACTCCAACAGCCCACTACCACAGACCCCTACAACTCCAACAGCCCACTACCACAGACCCCTACAACTCCAACAGCCCACTACCACAGACCCCTACAACTCCAACAGCCCACTACCACAGACCCCTACAAATCCAACAGCCCACTACCACAGACCCCTACAACTCCAACAGCCCACTACCACAGACCCCTACAACTCCAACAGCCCACTACCACAGACCCCTACAACTCCAACAGCCCACTACCACAGACCCCTACAACTCCAACAGCCCACTACCACAGACCCCTACAACTACAACAACCCACTACCACAGACCCCTACAACTCCAACAGCCCACTACCACAGACCCCTACAACTCCAACAGCCCACTACCACAGACCCCTACAACTCCAACAGCCCACTACCACAGACCCCTACAACTACAACAACCCACTACCACAGACCCCTACAACAGCCCAATACCACAGACCCCTACAACAGCGCACTACCACAGACCCCTACAACTCCAACAGCCCACTACCACAGACCCCTACAACTCCAACAGCCCAATACCACAGACCCCTACAACTCCAACAGCCCACTACCACAGACCCCTACAACTCCAACACCCAATACCACAGACCCCTACAACTCCAACAGCCCACTACCACAGACCCCTACAACTCCAACAGCCCACTACCACAGACCCCTACAACTCCAACAGCCCACTACCACAGACCCCTACAACAGTCCAATACCACAGACTCCTACAACTCCCAACAGCCCACTACCACAGACCCCTACAACTCCAACAGCCCACTACTACAGACCCCTACAACTCCAACAGCCCACTACCACAGACCCCTACAACTCCAACAGCCCACTACCACAGACCCCTACAACTCCAACAGCCCACCACCACAGACCCCTACAACTCCAACAGCCCAATACCACATACCCCTACAACAACCCACTACCACAGACCCCTACAACAGTCCAATACCACAGACCCCTACAACAGCCCAATACCACAGACCCTTACAACAGCCCACTACCAGACCCCTACAATTCCAACAGCCCACTACCACAGACCCCTACAACTCCAAACAGCCCCCTATCACAGACCCCTACAACTCCAACAGCCCAATACCACAGACCCCTACAACTCCAACAGCCCACTACCACAGACCCCTACAATTCCAACATCCCACTACCACAGACCCCTACAACTCCAACAGCCCACTACCACCGACCCCTACAACTCTCAACAGCCCAATACCACAGACCCCTACAACTCCAACAGCCCACTACCACAGACCCCTACAATTCCAACAGTCCACTACCACAGACCCCTACAATTCCAACAGCCCACTACCACAGACCCCTACAACTCCAAAAGCCCACTACCACAGACCCCTACAACTCCAACAGCCCACTACCACAGACCCCTACAACTCCAACAGCCCACTACCACAGACCCCTTCAACTACAACAGCCCACTACCACAGACCCCCTACAACTCCCACAGACCCCTTCAACTACAACAGCCCACTACCACAGAACCCTACAACTCCCAACAGCCCCCTATCACAGACCCCTACAACTCCAACAGCCCAATACCACAGACCACTACAACTCCAACAGCCCACTACCACAGACCCCTACAACAGTCCAGTACCACAGACCCCTACAACTCCAACAGCCCACTACCACAGACCCCTACAACTCCAACAGCCCACTACCACAGACCCCTACAACTCCAACAGCCCACTACCACAGACCCCTACAACTCCAACAGCCCACTACCACAGACCCCTACAACTCCAACAGCCCACTACCACAGACCCCTACAACTCCAACAGCCCACTACCACAGACCCCTACAACTCCAACAGCCCACTACCACAGACCCCTACAACTCCAACAGCCCACTACCACAGACCCCTACAACTCCAACAGCCCACTACCACAGACCCCTACAACTCCCAACAGCCCAATACCACAGACCCCTACAACTCCAACAGCCCACTACCACAGACCCCTACAACTCCAACAGCCCACTACCACAGACCCCTACAACTCCAACAGCCCACTACCACAGATCCCTACAACTCCAACAGCCCACTACCACAAACCACTACAACTCCAACAGCCCACTACCACAGACCCCTACAACTCCAACAGCCCACTACCACAGACCCCTACAACTCCAACAGCCCACTACCACAGACCACTACAACTCCAACAGCCCACTACCACAGACCCCTACAACTCCAACAGCCCACTACCACAGACCCCTACAACTCCTCCAGCCCACTACCACAGACCCCTACAACTCCAACAGCCCACTACCACAGACCCCTACAACTCCAACAGCCCAATACCACAGACCCCTACAAATCCAACAGCCCAATACCACAGACCCCTACAAATCCAACAGCCCACTACCACAGACCCCTACAACTCCAACAGTCCAATACCACAGACCCCTACAACTCCAACAGCCCACTACCACAGACCACTACAACTCCAACAGCCCAATACCACAGACCCCTACAACTCCAACAGCCCACTACCACAGACCCCTACAACTCCAACAGCTCAATACCACAGACCCCTACAAATCCAACAGCCCACTACCACAGACCCCTACAACTCCAACAGCCTACTACCACAGACCCCTACAACTCCAACAGTCCAATACCACAGACCCCTACATCTACAACAGCCCACTACCGCAGACCCCTACAACTCCAACAGCCCACTACCACAGACCCCTACATCTACAACAGCCCACTACCACAGACCCCTACAACTCCAACAGCCCACTACCACAGACCCCTACAACTCCAACAGCCCACTACCACAGACCCCTACAACTCCAACAGCCCACTACCACAGACCCCTACAACTCCAACAGCCCACTACCACAGACCCCTACAACTCCAACAGTCCAATACCACAGACCCCTACAACTCCAACGGCCCACTATTACAGACCCCTACATCTACAACAGCCCACTACCACAGACCCCCTACAACTCCAACAGCCCACTACCACAGACCCCTACATCTACAACAGCCCACTACCACAGACCCCTACAACTCCAACAGCCCACTACCACAGACCCCTACAACTCCAACAGCCCATTACCACAAACCCCTACAACTCCAACAGCCCACTACCACAGACCCCTACAACTCCAACAGCCCACTACCACAGACCCCTACAACTCCAACAGCCCACTACCACAGACCCCTACAACTCCAACAGCCCACTACCACAGACCCCTACAACTCCAACAGCCCAATACCACAGACCCCTACAACTCCAACAGCCCACTACCACAGACCCCTACAACTCCACCAGCCCACTACCACAGACCCCTACAACTCCAACAGCCCAATACCACAGACCCCTACAACTCCCAACAGCCCACTACCACAGACCCCTACAACTCCAACAGCCTAATACCACAGACCCCTACAACTCCAACAGCCCACTACCACAGACCCCTACAACTCCAACAGCCCACTACCACAGACCCCTACAACTCCAACAGCCCAATACCACAGACCCCTACAACTCAAACAGCCCACTACCACAGACCCCTACAACTCCAACAGCCCACTACCACAGACCCCTACAGCTCCAACAGCACACTACTACAGACCCCTACAACTCCAACAGCCCAATACCACAGACCCCTACAACTCCAACAGCCCACTACCACAGACCCCTACAACTCCAGCTGCCCACTACCACAGACCCCTACAACTCCAACAGCCCAATACCACAGACCCCTACAACTCCAACAGCCCAATACCACAGATCCCTACAACTCCAACAGCCCACTACCACAGACCCCTACAACTCCAACAGCCCACTACCACAGACCCCTTCAAATCCAACAGCACACTACTACAGACCCCTACAGCTACAACAGCCCACTACCACAGACCCCTACAACTCCAACAGCCCAATTCCACAGACCCCTACAACTCCAACACCCACTACCACAGACCCCTACAACTCCAACAGCCCACTACCACAGACCCCTACAGCTACAACAGCCCACTACCACAGACCGCCACAACTACTTAAGATCCTTACAACTACAATAGATCGCTATTACTACTACAGACCACCAGCAGAGACTGCTATAACTACTACAGACCACTACTACAGACTGCTACCAGTACTACAGATTACTACCAGTACTACAGATTACTACCAGTACTACAGACCACTATAGACTGCTACCACTACCACAGATGGCTAGAACTGCTACAATGACTACATATCCCTACAGCACAGACTGCTATAACTATTACAGACCACTACAAGGAGACCACAACCACTACTACTACTACAGACCCCGACCATAGACTGCTATAACTACTACAGTCCACTACAACTACTATGTACCATAAAGTACCACAGACTGCTACAACTACCAAAGACTACTACAAACCATGACCACTACCACAGACTCCTACTACAGACCACAACCACAGACTGCCACAACTATAACCACTACTACAGACCATTACCACAGACCGCTAAAACTACAACGGGCATTGCCACGCGACCACTATTGACCACTAATGGGGGGGGGGTTTATTCTGATTTGATACCCTAATACACTTCTCATATGGATCTCCATGTTGGCTAATGGCTTGCTGGCTTTTTTCTAGAAATAGGTTTTCATTACTACCGTATCTGTGGCCATGATGGGGAGATTCACCCCTCTATTGACCTTGGTGTGCAGCAGTTGACCAGAAGCACGCTCACTGCTCTGCTTCTTCTTTCACTGTCCAATCACAGGCCGGAGGGGGCGGGTCCAGGACAACCAGGGCTCAGACTGAGGACATCTAGTGGCCGGGGGAAAAAAAAAAAAAAAAGACTGCAGGGGAAATCTCTGGATCAAAGGTGAAGTTTGCAGCAAACACTGGTTTTGTTTTATCATTTAAAAGGATTATTCATTGTTTATCTTGTAAATTTTGGCTGGAGTTTTGCTTTTAAAAAAAAAAAAAAAAAAAAGTAATTTCCATTGATCATGACCGAAACTGAAGATTTAGGTGCTTTTTTTAAATGATTAGTAAGGCATTATAAAGGGCGGGTCTGGATGGAGTAATGTGTAATGTCTGTAATAAGCAGATGCCAGAGTGCTGCATCTATATATTTATACTGTATAATATATATATATATATATATACATAACTTTAGCCGAGGCTTCATGCGACATCAAAAAGTCCCAGGACGGAAGGTCCTGTTGTGACATGATGCGAGCTTTGGGTCATCTGAAACATTCCTGGGCTGGTTAGGGATCTGCCTAAAGAGACCCTGTCATCGGGCTGTTCTTTTTTTTTCATTTGAACCCTTTTATATTTTAACCACTTCAGCACCAGGCTTTTTTTCTGGCACTTTTATTTACATGTAAAAATCAGTATTTTTTTTTCTTTTTTTTTGCTAGAAAAGTACTTAGAACCCCCAAAACATTATATCTTTTTTTTTTAAAAGCAGAATAAATTGGTGGTTTTGCAATTTTTAATGCCACGCGTTTTTTTAGGGCAAAACTACACTTTTTTTTTTTTAATTTTAATGCAAAAAAAAACAAAAAACACAATACATAACCCAAATTTTTTTGTAAGATATGAAAGATGATGTTACGCCGAGTAAATAGATACCAAACATGTCACACTTCAACCACTTGCCTACCAGGCCAATTCTGACATTTCTCTCCTACATGTAAAAATCATCATTTTTTTTTTTTTTTTTTGCTAGAAGATTACACAGAGCCCCTGAACATTATATATGTTTTTGTTTTTTTTAGCAGAGACCCTAGAGAATAAAATGGTGGTCGTTGCAACTTTTTATCTCACACGGTATTTGCGAAACTATTTTTTAAACGCGTTTTTTTTGGGAGGGGGGGGGACTACAGATTACTGCCAGTACTAAAGACCACTATTGACTGCTACCACTACTACAGACCAACTACAACAACCCACTACCACATATGGCTAGAACTGCTACAATGACTACATATCCCTACAGCCACTAAAGACCACCAGCACAGACAGCTATAACTATTACAGACCACTACAAAGAGACCACCACCACTACCATTACTACTACTACAGACCCCTTTCCATAGACTGCTACAACTACTACAGTCCACTACAACTACTATGTACCATAAAGTAAAAAAAAAAAATCTTTTTTTTTTTTTTTGCTAGAAGATTACACAGAGCCCCTGAATATTATATGTGTGTTTTTTTTTTTTTTTAGCAGAGACCCTACCTAGAGAATAAAATGGTGGTCATTGCAACTTTTTATCTCACATGGTAGTTTCGCAGCAATTTTTTAAACGCGTTTCTTTTTGGGAAAAAAAAAAAACAGTTTCATGCATTTAAAAAAAAAAAAAAAAAACAGTAAAGTTAGCCCAATTTTTTGCATACTGTGAAAGATAGCGTTACGCCGAGTATATAGATACCTAACGTGTCACGCTTCGAAATTGCACACGCTCGTGGAATGGCGCCAAACTTCAGTACCTTAAAATCCCCATAGGCGACGCTTTAACATTTTTTACAGGTCACCAGTTTTGAGTTACAGAGGAGGTCTAGTGCTAGAATTATCGCTCTCTCGCTCTAACGTTCGCGGCGATACCTCACATGTGTGGTTCGAACGTTGTTTACATATGTGGGCGTGATTTACGTATGCGTTCGCTTCTGCGAGCAGGGACAGGGGCGCTTTAATTTTTTATTGTTAATTTTGCTTTTATTTTTCTAGTTTGATGGTTTCTTTTTTTTACATTTTTTTTATTACTTTTATTCCTATTACAAGAAATGTAAATATCCCTTGTAATAGGAACAGGGCGTGACAGGTCCTCTTTACAATAAGATTTGGGGGTCAATAAGTCCCCAGATCTCATCTCTAGGCTTGAAAGATGTCATAACATCGCACCCAACCTCCGAACGATCATAGAGACTCCGGGGACCATCTGCCCCCCCCTCCCCCAAATCTCTCCTCTGCACTGAAAACCATTGCAAAAACACCAAGATTTGTGTTTTTGAATGCCTTCGATTTTTTAAAATGGCGCCGTTGACGTCCGTGGGGAAACCGGAAGTGATGTCAGGAAGAGACGGAAGACTTTCTTACGAAGAAAAAATCCAAGCCCGGCTAAATTTGGCAAAAACACATCTGAAGTCTCCCAAAAGCGTGTGGGAAAATGTGTTCCGGTCTGATGAAACCAAGGCTGAACTTTTTGTCTTGTTCAAAATTCCAAAAGATGTACGTTTGGTGCAAAAACAACACCGCACATCACCAAAAGAATAACATACCCACCATGTGAAGCATGGTGGTGGCAGCTTTGGGGCTGTTTTTCTTCAGCTGGAACAAGGAGGGGCCTTAGTCAAGGTAGAGGGAATTATGACCAGTTCCAGATACCAGTCAATATTGGCACAAAACCTTCAGGCTTCACTAGAATGCGGAACATGAAGAGATTATATGAAAAAAATTGTATAAATTTAATTTGTGTCCAGCGTTGCAGGAGCTGCTCATAAAAGGTATTTTTTACTTTAACACAGAGAATGCAGTAAGTTAAAAAAAAAAAAAAAAAAAACACCCTTTACAACCACTTTAAGATTGTATGCAATGAGCAGCAGTAAAGGTAGTAAAAGAAAAGTCATAAGAACATAAAAAGAGAACATCACATCTAATAAACAAAACTTCCCGACCTTGTAGTGTAAAAGAAAAAAATAAGTAAAAGTAGTAAAGTAGTGCCCCCAGATCAAGCACTCGGCAGGAGGGAGGGGCCAGGAGAGGCGGCGAGGGACCCGACAAGAGGAGGATCGGGGCTGCTCTGTGCAAAACCATTACACAGAGCACGTAGGTATAACATGGCCTTTAATATCACTTTAAGGGAACTAGTTGTGTGACCGTCTCTGAAATAAAAACTTGACGCCGCCGGGCTGTGAACTTCATTCCAAATATCTGATGTCGTAAAACGGAATGTTTTTGCTTTTGTCCTCGTTCGAAAAAAAAAAATATTTGCGTTCTCAACAAAACATAACATGGCCTAAAGGCACAAAAGTACCACCGCCGCCTGCATCAACTTTCATCACCCTGACGGCAAATGACGAAACGAGGGCGGGGATTCCGCAGATCCCCTCCGATTACAGTATGACCTGCCGCAGCCAGCACTTACTGTACTAATAACAGAATGACCGATTACCGCCCCAAGCCTTGTTCTAAGTGGAGCGCCTTCACAACACTTTCCAGAAGGGGTGCAAAACAAGTTTGGTTGGTCGGGTGAGGCCGGCTGGTTTCCCAGAAAGGTTGTCTGCCATTGGCCACATTTCATTCTCTGTGCCGAGAAGGTCCCTCGCTCTGCCTGTTGTATCGGTGCTGGGAACATTTGACCGAACGTCAGCCGAGCTCCCTGCAGCTAAAGACATTTCTGTCCATCCAGTCCTGAGATTTACACAGCTCTGCCACTCAGCACGATCCTGTCTAGCAGGGCAGAAGACCCCATCTTTTTCTGCTGCAGTTAGGTAACACTTACAGGTCTTGTCCTCCCCCCCTATCTGTGATTGGACAATGAAAGGAGAAGCAGGAGACTGATAAACTCATCTCTCACTTTGCTGTCTCCTCCAATACTTTTATCTGCATAGCTGGGGAGGAAATGAATGGCTCTGTTACAATATCCACTTAGCATCTGTAGATCTGTGTGGCATCCTCCCCTGATGAAGAGGGGGCCCCCTTGAAATGTGTTAGCATCTGTATATCCATGCGGCATCTTCTCAGGATGTAAGAGGAATGCTTAGCAGTTCTGGCGGTTCTGTAGTTGTATTATTGTGATGAGCCCTGATGAAGAGGGGACACCCCTCAAAAATATTTTAGCATCTGTAGATCCACATGGCATCTTCCCCTGATGGCCCTGATGAAGAGGGGACCCCCCTCGAAATGCGTTAGTATCTGTAGATCTGCGTAACATCTTCCCCTGATGGCCCTGATGAAGAGGGGACTCCCTAGAAATGCATCTGTAGTAGGATTATTGTAATGAGCCCTGATGAAAAGGGGACACCCCTCAAAATATGTTAGCATCTGTAGATCCACATGGCATCTTCCCCTGATGGCCCTGATGAAGAGGGGACCCCCCTCAAAATGCGGTAGTATCTGTAGATCCGCGTAACATCTTCCCCTGATGGCCCTGATGAAGAGGGGACCCCCTAGAAATGCATTAACATCTGCAAATCTGCATGGCATCTTCCCCTGATGAATACAGTCAGTGTTTATGGGGGAATTGAGCAATTTTCTTTCCTTCCACCCGCTGCCACACAGATTTATTGATGCTAACATGTTTCAAGAGGGGTTCCCTTTTCATCAGAGCCCTGATGGCCCTGATGAAGAGGGAACTCCCCCTCAAAATACATTTGCATCTGTAGATCCACGTGACATCTTCCCCTGATGGCCTTGAAAAAGAGGGGACCCCCCTCAAAATGCATTAGCATCTGTAGATACACGTAGCATCTTCCCCTGATGAAGAGGGGACCCACCTCGAAATGTGTTAACACCTGTAGATCCATGTGGGATCATGAGGAATGCTTAGCAGTTCTGGCGGTCCTGTAGTTGGAGTGTTATGATGAGTGTGGCCTTTTTATTGGTCGGTGAGTATCTCTTACTTCCTTTTATAACATTGGTGTCTGAAGATAACGCACTAGGAGGACGCGCCTTCCTTTTGTTCTTTACATGAGCTCGTTTGGCGCATCTGTCGTGCACAAAGAATGGGCTGTCCTGTGCTGTCACATGACAAACACTCCAAAAAAATGCATTAAAAAAAAACGTGGTGTGAATACGGCCTTAAAGTGAGATTCTGTAGGATGCCGCATACAATATAACAATGTGACGCTTCCCTGCAGCACTCCGCGCTCCTGAATAGAGAGTATAGAAGACTAGAAACACATTGCTACATTGTATGCAGAATCCTTCGGAATAAAACCGATCAGCAGTATAGTTCAGTAAATGTTGGTTTCTGATTGGTTCAGACGCTTTGCACATTGCTCCTGGTGGCAGTGCTGGGATAAGGTCTTCTAGAGCCCAGAGCCAACATGCCAAGCTGTGCCGTCCCCCCCCCCAAGATGTATGACCCTTATGTGTCAGCAAACCCCCTAAAAAAAAATTCTGCATACTTATCCTCTAAGCCTAAATTCTCTCTATTCCCAGAACAAATCTGCTCCCCCTGCTGAAATCCCCCAGCACAAATGTCCCCCCCCCCCCCCCCAAAAAAAAAATCACCCCTTCTAGCACATCCTCTACCCTTCAAATCCCTCACATTTCCTCTCGAAGTACACACCCCCACCTCACACACCCCCACACTCCAAATCCCCCCCCCATCTTCCTCCTAGCTCAAATCCTCTCCCCCAAAAATTCCCCTCCTAGCACAAATCCCCCTCATTCATCCCTACTACTAACACAAATCCCTCTACCCCCTCCAAAAAAAAATCCCATCCCAGCACAATTCCCCCCAGTCTTCCCTACTAGCAAAAGTCCCTCCCCCCAAAAAAAATCCCCTGCTAGCACAAATTCCCCCCCCCCCCGATTCATCAATACTAGCATAAATCCCCCCCCCCAAAAAAAAAAAATTCCTCTCCTAGCACAAATCCCCCCATTCTTCCCTAGTAGCAAAAGTCCCTTCCCCCCCAAAAAAACCCCTGCTAGCACAAATCCCCCCCCCCCCGATTCATCACTACTAGCATGAATCCCCCCCCCCCAAAAAAAATTCCTCTCCTAGCACAAATCCCCCCCCCCTCCATTCTTCCCTACTAGAAAAAGTCCCTCCCCCCCCAAAAAAAATCCCCTGCTAGCACAAATCCCCCCCCCCCCCCGATTCATCACTACTAGCATAAATCCCCTCCCCCCCAAAAAAAATTCCTCTCCTAGCACAAATCCCCCCATTCTTCCCTACTAGCAAAAGGCCCCTCCCCCAAAAAATCCCCTCCTAGCACAAATCCCCCCCATTCATCCCTACTAGCATGAATTCACCCCCCCCCAGCACAATTCCCCCTCCTCATTCATCCCTACTAACACAAATCCCTCCACCCCCCCTCCCAAAAAAAAATTCCCCTCCCAGCACAATTCCCCCCATTCTTCCCTACTAGCAAAAGTCCCTCCCCCCAAAAATATCTCCTCCTAGCACAAATCCCCCACCCCCTGATTCATCACTACTAACACAAATCCCTCCACCCCCAAAAAAATCCTCTCCTAGCACAAATCCCCCCCCCCTCATTCATTCCTACTAGCACAAATCCCTCCCCCCCCAAAAAAAATTCCCCTCCTAGCACAAATCCCCCCCTCAAAAAAAAATTCCCCCCCCTAGCACAAATTCCCCTCCCCCTGATTCATCCCTACTAGCATAAATCCCTCCTCCACAAAAAAATTCCCCTCCCAGCACAAATCCCCCTCCCCCCGATTCATCACTACTAGCATAAATCCCCCCCCCCCCCAAAAAAATTCCCCCTGCTAGCACAAATCCCCCTCCCCCGATTCATCCCTACTAGCATAAATCCCTCCTCCACAAAAAATTCCCCTCCTAGCACAAATCCCTCCCCCCCCCCCACCAAAAAAAATCCCCTCCTAGCAAAATTCCCCTCCCCCTCTATCATATCACCACTTCTAGCACAAACCCCTCAAATACCCCCTCCTAGCACACACCCTTTCCCCCCACCCCCCCTCCCAAACACAAATCCCCCTAAATCACCACTCCTAGCACACACACACCCTAATTTCCCCCCTAGGACAATTATTAACCCCTGCTGCCCCTCAAATAGCCCCTTCCAACACATATCCCCCCCAATCTCCTCGTAGTGCCCCCCCCCCCCTGCACCTCACATCTCACATGATACCGCAGTGCCCAGGGCAGCTGCCCCTCCTGCCCCCCCCTGTCCCCCGTCCCCCGTCATGATTGTGATCTTAGTGTAGAATCTGTGAATGTAGAATTGTACAGATCAATACACGTTATCTCCATTGATCCCCCCCCCCCGCCTTCCAGGCAGCGACAGGCGATCGTTATGTCATTGTACCCGGAGGAAGGGAGCCATGAATAGGAGAATAGAAGGTTTCCATTTCCCAGCATGTCATTGATTGGACGGCTCTGCTGACACTTTTGTTTCTTCCTCTTCATGTAATCGTCACCTCAGCTGATTTCCCCATCTACGGAAGGCAAAGTTCAATCACCCCAGAGATAAGTATGTGAGGGGAAGCTCTGCTGACTCCCATCATCCAATCATACGTGAGAAAAAAATGCTGTTTTCTATTCCCCTTGCATGTGATTGGGTATTCATTTACTAAGCTCTGTATTCAATAATAGATCAATAAAATGACCTTTTTTTAACCTAAATATGAATTTAGTATATCAGATGAGAAGCGTTACAAGGGACCAATCCTCTGTGCTGCAGTGCCTATGTGCTATGTGCTTATGTGCTAGCAGTGGACATGCTGATAGGTGGAGAGAGCAGAGTGACAGAGAGGTAAGCCCATCACTGTGCTTCTTCTCCTTTTACTGTACAATCACAGGCTGGGGGGAGGAAGAAGACCTGTACAGGGACCAATCAGCTATGCTCCAGTGCTTAAGTGCTAGCAGCGGACATGCTGATAGGAGGAGAGAGCAGAGTGGCAGAGAGATAAGCTCATTGCTGTGCTGCTTCTCCTTTCACCGTCCAATCACAGGCAAAGGGTGGAAGAAGACCTGTACAGTGACCAATCACCCTTCAACACAAGTCACAGAACATTATATTATTCTTATAATTATTAATATTATTATTATTATTATTATAGAAAAGTTTTGACATCCACAAGTTGCAGAACATACAGTATATTATTCAGTTGGGGGGCCAATATACTCTATATTACCAAAAGTATTGGGACGCCTGCCTTTACACACACATGAACTTTAATGGCATCCCAGTCTTAGTCCGTAGGGTTCAATATTGAGTTGGCTCCGCCCTTTGCAGCTATAACAGCTTCAACTCTTCTGGGAAGGCCGTCCACAAGGTTTCGGAGGGTGTCTATGGGAATGTGTGACCATTCTTCCAGAAGAGCATTTGTGAGGTCAGGCACTGATGTTGGACGAGAAGGCCTGGCTCGCAGTCTCCACTAATTCATCCCAAAGGTGTTCTATCGGGTTGAGGTCAGGACTCTGTGCAGGACAGTCAAGTTCCTCCACCCCAAACTCACTCATCCATGTCTTTATGGACCTTGCTTTGTGCACTGGTGCGCAGTCATGTTGGAACAGGAAGGGGCCGTCCCCAAACTGTTCCCACAAAGTTGGGAGCATGAAATTGTCCAAAATGTCTTGGTATGCTGACGCCTTAAGAGTTCCCTTCACTGGAACTAAGGGGCCAACCCAACCTCTGAAAAACAACCCCCCACCATAATCCCCCCTCCACCAAACTTGGACCAGTGCACAAAGCAAGGTCCATAAAGACATGAATGAGCGAGTTTGGGGTGGAGAAACATGACTGGTCTGCACAGAGTCCTGACCTTAACCCCAATAGAACACCTTTGGGATGAATTAGAGCGGAGACTGCGAGCCAGGCCTTCTCATCCAACATCAGTGCCTGACCTCACAAATGCGCTTCTGGAAGAATGGTCAAACATTCCTATAGACACCCTCCTAAACTTTGTGGACGGCCTTCCCAGAAGAGTTGAAGCTGTTATAGCTGCAAAAGTCGGGCCAACTCAATATTGAACCCTACGGACTAAGACTGGGAGGTCATTAAAGTTCATGTGCGTGTAAAGACAGGCGTCCCAATACTTTTGGTAATATAGTTTATATATTTGCATTCCCGGTGGCTGAAAAGCACCATCTTGTCCTGAGCTGCCTCAGGCGGTGGACTTTGAGCAGCAGCCTCTCTCGGAATGCAATAATACCCAATAAACCGTTCCACCAAACCTTTGAACTGGATCTTGACTCCCCCCCTCAGAAGATCAGACTGAGTGTCTTTCTGGGAAATCATTTTCTGTGGTTCTCAGCAGCCTTTCTCGGTTAGAAATCTTGTACTTTGATTTTTTTTCCCCTCCCCCAATGGTGTAATTTTTGTATCTTGTACAGTTTATTAATGTGACAACCGTTCCCTTCCTCCCCAGGATGTCCCCTGAGCCGTGTCCCTGGATGACATTTGCACCCGTTGTTTTGAAAACAGAATTCTCAATGAAACTCGCCGTTCGGATTGTTACATTTTACTTTTTTGTACATATTGTATTATATTTATTTCAGTTTTTTGCCGTCGTCAGCAATGCAGAAGTCTTTACGGGACACTCAGGCCTTCACACAGCCTTGAAGAATGCTGAGATGTTGATGCTACAGCCCCGATGAAGGGGGATTGTTAGGCCCCAAAACGTGTTGGCTTCTTGTGGTTATAATTTTACCATATTTGGACTCTCATCACCTGTGTTTGGTGCTCCTTACAGTTTGAATAAACAAATAAATAAAATCCTGATAAGAGTTCTAATCCCCTCACCCCCCTCCCCCCTCCCCAACAAGACTTTGAATGGGATTTTTTCGAAAGGGTTGAGTTTTGCCTCCACATCATGGTGAACCTGTCTAGTCATACATCTCTTTTTCTCTCCCTCTAACTGGAGTTCTTCCAGCTCTGCTCATCTTCTGTGAACTCTTCCAGTAACCCGCCAGTGCTCCTCTTCACCCCCCCCCCCCCACTTCTCCTCTACCATCCTCCTCCAGTGCTCCTCTTCCTGCACACCCGGTGCTCTTCTTCCATCCCTCCTAGTGGTCCTCTTCCACCCCCTGGTGCTGCTCCTCTTCCACCTCCCCAGTGTTCATCTTCCTGCACACCCCGGTGCTCCTCTTCTATCTCCCAGTGGTCCTCTTCCACCCCCTGGTGCTGCTCCTCTTCCACCTCCCCAGTGCTCCTCTTAATTCTTCCCCCCCGGTGCTCCCCTTCACCTCCCCGGGTGCTCCTCCACCACCTTTTCCTCTGTGTTCCTCTTATACCTCCCCTCGGTTCTCCTCTTCATCCTTCCCCCTGCTGCTCCTCTTCACCCCCCCCCACTTCTCCTCTACCATCCTCCTCCAGTGCTCCTCTTCCTTCACACCCGGAGCTCTTCTTCCATCCCTCCTAGTGGTCCTCTTCCACCCCCTGGTGCTGCTCCTCTTCCACCTCCCCAGTGCTCCTCCTAATTCTTCCCCCCGGTGCTCCCCTTCACCTCCCCGGGTGCTCCTCCACCACCTTTCCCTCTGTGTTCCTCTTATACCTCCCCTCGGTTCTCCTCTTCATCCTTCCCCCTGCTGCTCCTCTTCCACCCCTGGTGTTCCCCATCCCCCCGGTGGTCCTCTTTCTGCACACCCTGGTGCTCCTCTTCCATCCTCCCCAGTGGTCCTCTTCCTACACCCCCCCCCCCCCGTGGTCCTCTTCCATCTCCCCCAATGCTCCTCTTACCAGTGCTCCTCTTCATCAATCCCCTGGTGCCCCCCTTCACCTCCCAAGGTGCTCCTCCACCTCCTTTCCCTCTGTGTTCCTCTTATACCTCCCCTCAGGTTCTCCTCTTCATCCTTACGCCTGGTGCTCCTCTTCCACCCCTGGTGCTCCTCTTCCATCCCCCCGGTGGTCCTCTTTCTGCACACCCTGGTGCTCCTCTTCCAACCTCCCCAGTGGTCCTCTTCCTACACACCCCAGTGGTCCACTTCCATCTCCCTCAATGCTCCTCTTACCAGTGCTCCTCTTCATCGATACCCTGGTGCCCCCCTTCACCTCCCAAGTTGCTCCTCCACCACCTTTCCCTCTGTGTTCCTCTTATACCTCCCCTCGGTTCTCCCCTTCATCCTCCCCCCTGGTGCTCCTCCTCCACCCCCGGTGCTCCTCTTCCATCCCACCGGTGGTCCTCTTTCTGCACACCCTGGTGATCCTCTTCCATCCTCCCCAGTGGTTCTCTTCCTACACCCCCCCCCCCGTGGTCCTCTTCCATCTCCCCCAATGCTCCTATTACCAGTGCTCCTCTTCATCAATCCCCTGGTGCCCCCCTTCACCTCCCAAGGTGCTCCCCCACCTCCTTTCCCCCTGTGTTCCTCTTATACCTCCCCTCAGGTTCTCCTCTTCATCCTTCCCCCTGGTGCTCCTCTTCCATCCCCCCCGTGGTCCTCTTTCTGCACACCCTGGTGCTCCTCTTCCATCCTCCCCAGTGGTCCTCTTCCTACACACCCCTGTGGTCCTCTTCCATCTCCCCCAATGCTCCTCTTACCAGTGCTCCTCTACATCGATCCACTGGTGCCCCCCTTCACCTCCCAAGTTGCTCTATCACCACCTTTCCCTCTGTGTTCCTCTTATACCTCCCCTCAGGTTCTCCTCTTCATCCTTCCGCCTGGTGCTCTTCTTCCACCCCCGGTGCTCCTCTTCCATCCCCCCAGTGGTCCTCTTTCTGCAAACCCTGGTGCTCCTCTTCCATCCTCCCCAGTGGTCCTCTTCCTACACACCCCAGTGGTCCTCTTCCATCTCCCCCAATGCTCCTCTTACCAGTGCTCCACTTCATCGATCCCCTGGTGCCCCCCTTCACCCCCCAAGTTGCTCCTCCACCACCTTTCCCTCTGTGTTCCTCTTATACCTCCCCTCAGGTTCTCCTCTTCATCCTTCCGCCTGGTTCTCCTCTTCCACCCCCGGTGCTCCTCTTCCATCCTCCCCAGTGGTCCTCTTCCTACAAACCCCCTGTTCTTCTTCCACCTCCTCCTGGTGTTTTTCTTACACATCCCCCTAGTGCTCCTCTTACCTCCCCCGGGCTGCTCCTTATCCCCTGGTGCTCCTCTTACACTTCCCCCAATGCTCCTCTTACACCTCCCCCTAGTGTTCCTCTTACACCTCCCCCAGTGCTCCCCTTCAACCCCCCCCCCCCTCCGCTCCTCTTACACCTCCCCCTGTGCTCCTTATACACATCCTCCAGTGCTCCTGATACCCCCCCTTGCTCCTATTCCACCCCCCCTGGTGCTCCTTTTACACCCCCTTGGTGCTCCTCTACCACCTTCCCCAGTGCTCTTCTTACACTTCCCCTAGTGCTCCTCTTCATCCTTCCCCATGGTGCTCCTCTTGCACATCCCCCAGTGCTCCTCTTACCCCCCCCCCCCCCACAGTGCTGCTTCTCTACCCCCTGGTGCTCCTATTCCACCTCCCCCAGTGCTCCTCTTAAACATCCTACTAGTACTCCTGTTAACCCCCCCCGTGCTCCCCGGTGCTTCGCGTGTTCTACCCCTGACCACCCCCCTCTCCCCCCACCCTATTGCTCCTCTTCCACCTTTTGGTTTCGGAGTTCCTCTGCTCTGCGATTCTTCTCTTTTTAGTAGTTAAATGGAAAGCGAAACAATCATTTCTAGATGACTCATGTACCTGCTAAGACTCGACTACAGAGAAATTTACTTGTAATGCCCTGGGTCTGCTCTTACTGAGGAATTACAGAGGAATTACAGATGAATTACAGATGAAACACCTCGCATGTGGGGGTCAGCCATCACTCAAGTGAATTCTGGGAAATTGATTTTTAGACATTTTATCAACCTCTACAATCTCTGGCTGCAATAAAGCTTCAGCTGAACTCTCTCTTTTTTCTGGAAAAGAGTGAACCTGCTGCAATTTGCAGCATATCAGATAAGGGGGTTACAGAAAACGAAGAAGTGATAAGATAAGGGCCCGGACATAGCGCCAATCTCTTTCTTGCATGAACCAGAAAACCAAAAAACGAGCAACTCACACAAGACATCCCACCGCCACATATGTGACAGATGAGGTGCATTGCGTGGCGTAGATCTCCTAAAATGCGACATGTAGCACCCGCGCAGCCTTCACTGAGCTCTTCAAATCACCAAGGGTGTCAATTGATCAATATGTAGAATTAACAAATGGCCTCCTATGGAGTCGTAGAAGCTGTTGATGGTCCACATTTTTAGCATTGTGAGTACAAGTCACTCACGACTACTGGATGTCATTTGGTAATTTGGTTGATCACTATGAACATATCCCAAATAATCCCCAATAGCCCCAAATAATCCCCAATGATCTCCGATAATCTCCAAAAATCCCCAATGGTCACAAATAATTCCCAATGATCTCCAATAATTTCCTATAATCCCCATTGGTTCCAAATAATCTCCAATGGCCCCAAATAATCCCCAATGATCTCCAATAATTTCCAAAGATCTCCAATAATCTCCAATAATCCCCAATAATCTCAAATGAGCCGAAATATTCCCAAATGGCTCCAAATAATCCCCAATAATCTCTAATGGTCACAAAAAATTCCCAATGATCTCCAATAATTTCCTATAATCCCCATTGGTTCCAAATAATCCCCATTGGTTCCAAATTATACCCAATGGCCCCAAATGGTTCCAATAATCCCCAATGGTCATGAATAATTTCCAATGATCTCCAATAATTTCCTATAATCCCCAATGGTTCCAAATAGTCCCCAATGGCCCCAAATAATCCCCAATGATCTCCAATAATTTCCAAAGATCTCCAATAAACTCCTATGATCCCCAATAATCTCAAATGGTTCCAAATAATCCCCAATGGCCCCAAATGATCTCCAATAATTTCCAAAGATCTCCAATAATCTCCTATGATCCCCAATAATCTCAAATGAGCCCAAATAATCCCCAATGATCTCTGAACATCTCCAATAATCCCCAATGGCCCCAAATAATCCCCAATGATCTCCAATAATTTCCAAAGATCTCCAATAAACTCCTATGATCCCCAATAATCTCAAATGGTTCCAATAATCCCCAATGGTCACAAATAATTTCCAATGATCTCCAGTAATTTCCTATAATCCCCATTGGTTGCAAATAATCCCCAATGGCCCCAAATAATCCCCAATGATCTCCAATAATTTCCAAAGATCTCCAATAAACTCCTATGATCCCCAACAATCTCAAATGGTTCCAAATAATCCCCAATGGCCCCAAATAATCCCCAATGATCTCCAATAATTTCCTATAACCCCCAGTGGTTCCAAATAATCCCCAGTGGCCCCAAATAATCCACAGTGATCTCCAATAATCCCCAAAGATCTCAAATAATCCCCTATAATCCCCAAAGATCTCCAATAATCTCCTATGATTCCCAATAATCTTCAATGAGCCCAAATAATCCCCAATGGCCCCAATTCATCCCCAGTGATCTCAAATAATCCCCAATGATCTCCAATAATCTCCTATGATCTTCAATGGTCCCAAATATTTCCAGATGTTTTCCAATAATCCCCAGTGACCCCCAATGATCTCTAATAATCTTCTATAATTCAAGTCAGGTATGGCAAGAAACACAGTACAACAAAAAACAACAGTGTTAGTTACAATAAATATATGTATATATAGGATTAGCATCTATACAACAAAATGTATAGAAAAGTAGCAAAAAGGTAAAAGAAAGAAGCAGAGACCACGGAAAGCATAGTTTAAGCCTATGGGGGTCCTAGTTTCTAAACTGAAAATCCACCAAACTTCTCTTTCTAGAAGCCTTTGGTGGACATCCCTTCCTCTTGGTGATTTTTTGACTCTCTCCAGGCCGCAAAAGACAAAATATCTCATGTCTACAGAATACTCATATTTAAAATGTCTACAGTCTATATGAGATAAATTCCTGTCCTTTGTATAAGAGGCCCCATGAAAGTGCTCACTGATTCTTCTAAGGTGCCTGGATGTACAACCCACATATTGTAGTTTGCATTGCGTGAATTCTATCAAATAAATGACATTGTTACTGTTACAGCTGGCAAAATCACGTAGAGCAAACTCTTTACCAGTGGCATGAGAAGTAACAGTTTTATGACTCCTGGTATGTTTATCACAGAAGCGACAAGTAGACACACTGCAGGGATATGACCCCGCCCGTAGCATGTAACCAGGTAGGCAACCTCAGCACTCCAGCTGTGGTGAAACTACAAATCCCATCAAATATGACCCTGCCCGTAGCATGTAACCAGGTAGGCAACCTTGGCCCTCCAGCCGCGGTGAAACTACAAGTCCCACCGCGGCTGGAGGGCCAAGGTTGCCTACCTGGTTACATGCTACGGGCAGGGTCATATTTTCGCCCGTGGCACGACTAGAAAACCTGCAACCTGAGGGAAAAAAAAAAAAATCTCCTATAATCTCCAATGGTCCCTATTTCCCAATTATTTCCAAT
The DNA here is from genome assembly GCA_037952925.1 of Lithobates clamitans. Classification (NCBI taxonomy): domain Eukaryota; kingdom Metazoa; phylum Chordata; class Amphibia; order Anura; family Ranidae; genus Lithobates; species Lithobates clamitans. The sequence continues at coordinate 147,907 of JBBGZY010001389.1, read as the reverse complement.
AATCCCCAATAGCCCCAAATAATCCTCAATGATCTCCAATAATCTCCACTGATCACCAGTAATCACCCCTGATGCCCCCCATAAATCCTCAATGATCACAAAAAATCCACACTGAGCTCCTATAGTCCCAAATAATCCCCAATGATCTTCAATAGTCTCAAATGATCCCCAATGGTCCCAAATAATCCCCAATGATCTCCAATGATCCCCAATAATCCCCAATGGTCTCAAATAATCCCCAATGATCCCCTATAGTCCCCAATGGTTCCAAATAATCCCCAATGATCTCCAATAGTCTCCAATGATCCCCAATGGTCCAAAATAATCCCCAGTTATCTCCAGTAACCCCCAATGATCTCCAATAATCCAAAATAATACCCAATTATCTCCAATAATCCCCAATGATTTCCAATGATCTGCTTTGATCCCCAAAATTCCCTAATGGTCCCAAATAATCCTCAATAAACTCCAGTAATACCCAATGGTCCCAAATAATCCCCAATGATCTGCAATAATATCCAGTGATCGCCAGTAATCTCCCCTGATCCCCAATAATCCCCAATGGTCACAAATAATCCCCAATATTCTCCTATAATTCCCAATGGTCCCAAATATTCCTCAAAGATCCCCAATAATCCCCTATGATCCCCAAAATTCTCCAATGGTCCAAAATAATCCACAATTATCTCTAATAATCCCTAATGATTTCCAATAATCTCCTATGATCCCCAAAAATCTCCAGTAGTCCTAAATAATCCCCAATGATCTCCAATAATCTCCTATGATCCCCAATAATCTCCAGTGGTAAAAAAATAATCCACAATTAACGCCAATAATCCACAATGATTTCCAATAATCTCCTATGAGCCCCAATAATCTCCAATAGTCCTAAATAATCCCCAATGATCCTCAATATTTCCCAATGGTCCCCAATAATCCCCAATGATCAGGCTGGGAAAAATGGCCTGCATAGGTCAGGAGCCGCCCCCTTTGTGCCTTTCTCACATTCACTAGTGTGCTTAAAAGCAGAACTGAGATTGGGTTCTAATCGGTGCAAATTGGATGTGGGTTTTATTCGCATACCATTCGTATGTCAGGAGATTGTGACTCCCTATGGAGCCGGTTCACACATCTCCGGAGCGGCTTCAGTGCGAATTGCACAAGAGTCCTGTGTGTTTTCTGTTCAGTTTCAGGTCTAAATTCAGCCAAAAATTCGGGCTGAAATTGGAGACGCATCGGACCCCCTGCTGTGAGCTCCTCCGTTCCTCGGTGTGAACCCAACTTAGGAACAAAACCTTTCTTTTTTAGAGTAGGGAAGGGTTATAACCCCCATCAGGTTTTTTGGCCATCTATGTCCCATTAGGAAAATTTCCCTTCACTTCCAGTCCATATTCAAAACAGGAAGCAAGGGAATCCCCGGTTGTCACCAGAACTAGTGTCCCCTTTGGAAGATTTCAATGCACAAAAAATGCCCCTGCACTATTTTTGGCCACTGCAACGTACAGGAAAGTACAGAACAACCCCCGCTTCAGGAAATAAAAATAAAAAATAAATGTCCTAAGTAGTGCAAGGGAACCCTCAGGATATTTTTCAGTATGATTGGCATCATGTCTCAGGTGTCCTCCAAACCTCCCTCCATCCTAACATTCGACCTGCCTCACTATGGGATTTGTTTTCTATATGCTGCGAAAAACCTGGTTGATCCTGCTGTTCTCTATCTTTCTCTCCTCTCCATGTCCCCAATACAGTTGACTTTAGAGTCACAATTGTGGGCGTATACACAGTGGTTTAATGACAGCCCACTCCCTTCCTCCTCCATGCCCACTAACCAGCTAAACACAATTGGAGCTCCACCCCCTCCGTCCTACGCATTTCATCAGAGTTGACGTCTTCCAGGGCCAGACTTAAACTGAACCTGCAGCTATTTTTTCAGGTTTACACAATACAACACAAATTGTGTGTTGGATCTGCATGTAGCACCCTGCCTCTGTTATGCTAAATGTAGTTTTTAGAATCACTGTAGTTAGTGGAGCAAGCATCAGTTTTTTTGGACTGGTCAGGCTGGGTGATTGATTACTCCTGCCTGTTTCTGGAAGAAGCTTCCAGAAGATAGAGCAGGAGGGTCAATCACTCAGTTATGAATATTTATCATACCTCAACTAATCCCTGGGGGGGGGGGGGGTTGTCCAGAAGGTGGCTGGGGAAGGCGAAGGTGATAAATATTTCATTTCATTCTTTCCTCTTTAGGGAAGGTTCCAGTTCTCCTAGGGCTGCTGCCCCTTGATTGCTGTTTGGTCCTTAGCAGGTAATGGGCCGAGGGCCTGGAGAAGATTGGTAAAAGACTTTTTCTGGAGGGCAATGTTCTGGAGCTCTGGCCTGGAGAGGGATCTTTTATGTCTCTCACTGAAGAGTGTCACGTGGAAGCTCGGTGGCAGACATCTCCTGGGACATTGTGACCAAGACCTGGTTTTAGGACTCTCAAGTGTGCCCGCTGCTAGAGGAAAGCGGGTGCCACTAGTTACTGGATGAACTGGGTCTGCTCGTATAGAGATCTAGAGTTTCTTTTATTATAAACGAGATAGATTCCTGACCAACAAGCATACAAAATATTACCACTTCTGGGGGGATTAATGATAACGGATCTCTCAGAGCCTGTCCAAGTGTCCCCTAGGTGTCCCTCTGTCAGGTCTTTTTTTGGAGCTCTCGGTGCGGTGCTTTGTCGAACCCCCGTGAACAGAAAAAGTGAACCGTGAAATCACAGCACACAAAAAAGTGCACAGAGGGTACAATAGGAAGTGCTTGTAAACCTCCCTGGGTCCAAGACTCCTGACGGAGCCAAGTTACACCATGGTCTACCTAGACCAAAGTACGGTGGACCCTACTCCTTAGGGGTCAGCCAAAGGTGGTCCACCAAGTACTTGGTGAGAGGTTCTCCCGAAGAGAGGTCCCTCCGGTCTCCGGATGGGGAGACGCAAAAGACTTAAAGGCCACAGAACCTTCCCCCAACATCAGTGCATTCCTCCTAATGACCTGCACCCTCCATCTCTGTGCAAACACACAAAAAAAAAACATCTGTGCAGTGCTAGTGCTCGTAAGTAAATAAGTGACAAACAACAAAAAATATGCCATGTGCTATACACAACAGGCCTCCAAAGGCATTGAGTGATGTGAGCTAGTGTCAAAGATGAAACACTATGGTGTGGTGCAACCCAAAGTGTCTCTTTTGGCACCCCTGGGATGTCAGCCCCCAAGGAGCACATCACCAGCAGCTCCTTGCACCTCCTAGTCCCAGGCTAGACAAAGGCAGCCCCATGCCTTCAACCGATGTCAAGCTTGGTAAACCAGGCCAGATTCATCCCGGGAGGAAAAGGAACCCTCTAGTTGTTCCCACCTAATTACATCAGGTGATTATTAACTGGAACTCCCTCCATTCTAAGACCCCATACGCGCTATTAGATTTTCTGCAGATTTATGCCTTAAGAGTTTCAATTTGTATGCAATGAGGCAGGCCCTTGCACTACAATGGTTTTGGTATATCTGAAGACAAAAATCTCCTTCCCAGAAACTGATGAGAACAAATACTACACTTAATCCTAGCCAAAAGCCTTCTTTGACAGGTCTTCCCTAGCCGGATTCACCCGCCCCATGACAACAAAGGGGTAATTGTAAACATAATAAACTTGGCATTAGCATATTACGGTAATTAGGGTGCCAACAGGAAAGTCCGGTTCTCTTGAGGGACCAGTTCCACCATGGGTCATATACATAGTTCATGTTCATAGGCGTCTCTCAATCAATTCTCACATATCATTTTAAATATATATATTAATTGCATCTATTTCCTACAAATATATATGTTTCATTGATCAAGCTTATTTCTAACAGAAGAGGCTGAATATCTATTTTCAGGTGCAGGCAGGAGGTTATCTGAGAATCGGTTTGGATGTTTTTTGGTGTCTGGTATAAGACACTGCTCCTGGGGCCCTCACCTCCAGCATTGTGTGCTCCTGGGGCCCTCACCTCCAGCACTATGTGCTCCTGGGGCCCTCACCTCCAGCACTGTGTGCTCCTGGGGCCCTCACCTCCAGCATTGTGTGCTCCTGGGGTCCTCACCTTCAGCACTGTGAGCTAGTGGGACCCTCACCTCCAGCTCTGTGAACTCCTGAGGCCCTCACCTCCAGCACTGTGAGCTCCTAGGGCCCACACCTTTCTGCACTGTGAACTCCAGGGGCCCTCACCTCCAGCACTGTAAGGTCTTCTGGCTGTCACCTCCAGGACTGTGAGCTTCTGGGGCCCTCACCTCCAGCACTGTCAGCTCCTGGAGCCCTCACTTTTAGCACTGTCAGCTCCCAATGGCCTTACCTCCTGCAGTGTAAGCTTCTGGGGGCCCTCACTATCAGCAATGTCAGCTCCTGGGATCTCGTCTCCAGCACTGTCAGGTCCAGGGGGATTCACCACCAGCTGTGTCAGCTCCTGGGGCCCTCATCTCCAGCACTGTGAGCTCCTGGGGGCCTCAGCTCCATCACTGTGAACTGCAGGGGCCCTCACCTCCAGCACTGTGAGCTCATGGGGCCCTCACCCCCAGCACTGTGAGCTTCTGGGACCCTCATCTCCAGCACTGTGAGCTCCTAGGGCCCTCACCTCCAGTACTGTGAGCTCCTGATTCTCTCACCTCCAGCACTGTGAGCTTATGGGGCCCTCACCCCCAGCCAGCACTGTGAGCTTCTGGGGCCCTCATCTCCATCACTGTGAGCTCCTGGGGCCCTCACCTCCAGTACTGTGAGCTCCCGATGCTCTCACCTCCAGCACTGTGAGCACTTAGGACCCTCATCTCTAGCAATGTGAGTTCTTGGCGTCCTCATCTCTAACACTGTAAGCTCTTTGGGCCCGCACCTTCAGCACTGTGAGCTCCTGGTGCTTTCACCTCCTACACTGTGAGCACTTGGGGCCCCCACCTCCTGCACTGTGAACTGCAGGGGCCCTCACATCCTGCATTGTGAGCTCCTTGGGCCCTCACCTCCTGCATTGTGAGCTCCTGGGCCACTGACCTCCTGCACTCTGATCTCTTGGGGCCCTCACCTCCTGCATTGTGAGCTCCTGGGGCCCTCACCTCCTGCATTGTGAGCTCCTGGGGCCCTCACCTCCTGCACTCTGAGACCTCGGAGCCCTTACCTTCAGCACTGTGAACTCCTGAGGCCCTCGCCTCCTGCTCTGTGAACTCCAGGGGCCCCCAGGTTCCACAGAAACATCCAGGAATTGACCATAGATTAGGTCATGATCCTGTGTGTAAGAAATGTGTATTCATCCTTAGAACAATACGGGAAATGCTGTTGTCTGGCTGTGTCTTGCTTCTGTATTTCTGGGTCACTGAGCTGGAAAAAGCATACAGCATGTGAAAGTCTGAAAATGTTAGAATTCTTATACCTGTGTGTTTGTTCCGGCTCAGTGACTCGAAGTATTGACACCACCCAGACCCCCTCCACCGGAGGTCACAGAGGTCAGCGACCGCTAGGGTTGCCACTTTTTCTTCAAGCCAAACCCGAAACACTTTAGTGGCGCACAGCAAAAATTTTTTTTTAATTTTAATATACACTATAGGATCGTAACAGACCTGGGACACCTTTGGGCGCTACAAAGAGAATAGTCATGTGGCATGCATAGTGCCCTCTCACCCTCTCAGGCCCTGTTCTGAGCCACATTCCTGTCTGAAGGTTGTGTCCGGGTTTTCAGACAGACTGAAACCCGGACACATGATTCAAAACCCGAACTGTCCGGGTAACAGGTGGCAAACCCTAGCGACCGCAGACTTGATATTCCCTCTGTACGGTGTACCGCTATAAGAGAAGGTGCCCCGAATAAGGACCGTCATGGCAGGGTCACCCGGGATTGATTATGATAAAAGTTGCAGATTTAACAACTGAACGCTCCATGAACACGTTTTATACGGGATTGTAGTGATCAGGATCGCATATCACTGACATGTCAACTGTTGAAGGCCGCACGTTGGATAGGGATCTTTAAACCTTTGGACCCACGCCCCACCGTATCTTACTCCACATCCTCCGGCCAGGCTCACTTTTTTTTTGCAGAAGTGACATTTCAGGTGGAGCGCTGGCCATTGCTGCAATCTATCAATGCACAAATATTCGCCCTGAGAGGTTCCCACGATGAGCGACGTGAGGAAGTTCATTGCGTCAGCAGAAGGTTATGTGCAATCCGTTATCTGGTACTGCTGGTGACACGTGGTGCAGGTCAATGTCAGGTGCAGAGCTACACAGGCTCACAGCGCCCCCTATCTCATCATTTCAGCCATTACCTTTATAATAATTCAATTATTACTCCCTTAGGAGTTTGACATACTGTATCGCTGTGTATATATTAGAAGGAGAACCCTGTAATAATATTAAATGTTAGCTACTACAGGTCTCCATAGTTTCTTAAAGTGAAACTCTGGTCATATACACTCACCGACCACTTTATTAGGTACACCTGTTCAATTGCTTGGTAACAAAAAATGCTAAGCAGCCAATCACATGGCACCACCTCAATGCATTAAGGCCTATAGACGTGGTGAAGACGACTTGCTGAAGTTCAAACTGAGTATCAGAATGGGGAAGAAAGGGGATTTAAGTGACTTTGAACGTGACATGGTTGCTGGTGCCGGATGGGCTGGTCTGAGTATTTCAAAAACTGCTGATCTAGTGGCATTTTTCAGGCACAACCATCTCTCCGGGGTACAGAGAATTGTCAGAAAAAGAGGAAATATCCAGTGAGCGGCAGTCGTGTGGTCGTGTGGAGGAAAATTCCTTGTGGATGTCAGAGGACGCGGAATGGGTTCCAGATGATAGAAAGGCAACAGCAACTCGAATAACCGCCCGTCACACCCAAGGTATGCAGAATACCATCTCTGAACGCACAACACATCCAACCTTGAAGCAGATGGGCTACAGCAGCAGAAGACCACACTGGGTGCCACTCCTGTCAGCTAAGAACAGGAAACTGAGGCTACAATTCGCACGGGCTCATCAAAATTGGACAATAGAAGATTGGAAAAACGTTGCCTGGTCTGATGAGTCTCGATTTCAACTGCGACATTCAGATGGTGGGGTCAGAATTTGGCGTAAACAACATGAAAGCATGGATCCATCCTGCCTTGTATCCACGGTTCAAGCAGGTGTAAGGGAGACCATGTGTCCCGGATTGCCCGGGACAGTCCCGCATTTTGCAGGTCTGTCCTGGGTCCTGGGCACCTTCATTCCTGGGATAATACGGTGTCCCGGGGACAGCCCAGCAAGATGGACGCTTGACCTGAAGCTCCTCACAATCTCTAAGACAGGGGTCTTGAAACGACGGCCTTCCAGTTGTTCAGGAACTACAATTCCCATCATGCCTAGTCATGTCTGTGAATGTCAGAGTTTTACAATGCCTCATGGGACGTGTAGTTCTGCAACAGCTGGAGGGCCGTAGTTTGAGGATCCCTGCTCTAAGAGTTCCATCACCTACAGCGCTGCTGGACTGCGACAGACACCACCCACAGTACTCAGCCGAGCATGCCCAGATGAAAGAGGGAAGCGCCGCAACCCCGTAAGTTCTCAGGGTGACATTTCTTAAATAGATAAGGGACCCATGGTCACCCTAGGCTGCTGGTGGTGGTGTAATGGTGTGGGAGTATTTTCTTGGCACACTTTGGCCCCCCTTAGTACCAATTGATCATGGTTTAATCACCACGACCTACCTGAGTATTGTTGGTGACCATGTCCATCCCTTTATGACTACAGTGTCCCCATCTTCTGATGGCTCCTTCCAGCAGGATAATGCACCATGTCACAAAGCTCCAATCATCTCACCACTGGACAATGAGGTCCCTGTCCTCCAATGGCCTCCACACTCACCACATCTCATCCAATAGAGGGCCTTTGGGATGTGGTTGAACGGGAGATTGGCATCATGGATGTGCACAAATCTGCAGCAACTGCGTGATGCTATCATGTCACCATGGAGCAAAATCTCTGAGGAACGTTCCCAACACCTTGTTGTATCTATGCCACCAAGAATGAAGACGAAAGGGGGTCCAACCCGCTACTAGCAAGGTGGACCTAATAAAGTGTCTGGTGAGTGTATAAAAGGCAAAGGAATTCAGGTCTGTAATCATGAATACATCATTAATTTTTTTTAAATTTTTAATTCCAAGCTGTAAGTACCTGAATTTGATTTGGTTTCAGCCACTGGCAGCCCCTGTAAGGAGAGAGAAGAACCACAATCCGATATGCTGCAGTACAAGGAGAATGCTGATAGGAGGAGAGAGACGGGCTGAATGCCCGTATTGGTCAGAACTGGCCATTGTAGTGATTAAACGGCTCTTCCCGGCCGCCTCCAGGTACAACAATGTGTGTTGAGGACCCCTTAGCCAGGGTGTGACCCCCTGCAGTTGTGTCAGTGGAATGTAGTAACTAACACAAGACTGAGCCAAGTTTCCTCCAGCTGATTCAATCTCTGAAACTTGTAGAACGCTGCGGGGCGATTGCTTATTTCCTATGTTTGGAAATCAGAGCTTTCAAAACTCATTGGGTCTCCTTCGTGCGCACTTCTGCAGGGTATGGCGCAAACCCAAAATCCACCAGGAGAATCAGGAAGTTCTGAGCCAATAGTGACACGTGCGAATGAGCACTCAATGTTGTTTGACCGGCAAGAAGAAGGAAGTAGTGTCTGATTGACGGTTTCAGTTCTAAAAATATTTCTAAAAACAGTTGGAGTAATAGTGGTATCTGGAGTTTTTGATTGCTAGTACTGCCTGCCAAGCTTCTGATTTTTTGCAAGCACTGCCTTCCAGTCTTTCGCTCACTTGCAAGTGCTGCCTGCTATTCTTTTGCTTGCTAGCGCTGCCTAACATACTTCTAATTGCTAGAGTTACCTGCCAGTCTTTTTCTTGCTTGCTAGCACTGTCTGTCAGTCTTTTGCCTGCTAGCACTGCCTGTCTATCTTTGGCTTGTTAGTGCTGCCTGTCGATCTTTTCCTTGCCAGTGCTGCCTGCCAGTCTTTTGCTTGCTTGCACTGCCTGCCTATCTATCTTTTTCTTTCCAGTGCTGTCTGTCTATTTTTTGCTTGCTAGCACTGCCTGACAATTTGTTGCTTGCGCTGACTGCCAGTATTTATTTATTTATTTTATTTATGTCAGGTATTTATATAGCGCCGTCAATTTATGCAGCGCTTTTCATATACATTGTACATTCACATCAGTCCCTACCCTCAAGGAGCTTACACTCTAAGGTCCCCTACTCACATTCATACATACACATACTAGGGCCAATTTAGACAGGATCCAGTTAAAGTACCAGCATTTTTGTTTTTGGACAGTTCTTTGCTTGGTAGCACTGCCTGTTTATCTTTTGCTTGCTAGCGCTGCCTGTCTATAACTTGCTAACGCTGCCTTTCAGTCTTTTTCTTGCCAGCACTGCCTATCTGTTGCTTACTAGCGCTGCCTGTCTTTTTATTGCTTGCTACCGCTGCCGCCTGTCTATCACTTGCTAACGCTGCCTTTCAGTCTTTTGCTTGCCAGCAATGCCTGTCTATGTATTGCTTAGTAGCGCTGCCTATCTATTTTTTGCTTGCTACCACTGCCTGTTTATCTATTGCTTGCTAGCACTGCCTGTCTATTTTTTGCTTGCTAGCACTGCCTGTCTATCTATTGCTTGCTAGCGCTGCATGTCTATCCATTGCCTGCTAGTGCTGCCTGTTTATTGCTTGCTAGCGCTGCCTGTCTATATTTTGCTTGCTAGCGCTGCCTGTCTATCTATTGCTTGCTAGCGCTGCCTGTCTATCTTTTGCTTGCTAGCGCTGCCTGTCTATCTTTTGCTTGCTAGTGCTGCCTGTCTATCTATTGCTTGCTAGAGCTGCCTGTCTATTTTTTGCTTGCTAGCACTGCTTGTCTATCTATTGCTTGCTAGCGCTGCCTGTCTATTGCTTGCTAGTGCTGCCTGTCTATCTTTTGTTCGCTAGCGCTGCCTGTCTATCTATTGCTTGCTAGAGCTGCCTGTCTATCTATTGCTTGCTAGCGCTGCCTGTCTATTGCTTGCTAGCGCTGCCTGTCTGTCTTTTGCTTGCTAGCGCTGCCTGTCTATCTATTGCCTGCTATCGCTGCCTGTCTATTTTTTGCTTGTTAGGGCTGCCCGTCTATATTTTGCTTGTTAGCGTTGCCTGTCTATCTTTTGCTTGCTAGCGCTGCCCGGATCCAGTTAACCTACCAGCATTTTTTTTGGACAGTCCTTTGTAGCACTGCCTGTCTATATTTTGCTTGCTAGCGCTGCCTGTCTATAACTTGCTAACGCTGCCTTTCAGTCTTTTTCTTGCCAGCGCTGCATATCTATTGCTTACTAGCGCTGCCTGTCTTTTTATTGCTTGCTACCGCTGCCTGTCTATCACTTGCTAATGCTGCCTTTCAGTCTTTTGCTTGCCAGCACTGCCTGTCTACGTATTGCTTAGTAGCGCAGCCTGTCTATCTTTTGATTGCTGGCACTGCCTGTCTATCTATTGCTTACTTGCGCTGCCTGTCTATCTATCTATTGATTGCTAGCGCTCCCTGTCTACCTATTGCTTGCTAGTGCTGCCTGTCTATCAGTTGCTTGCTAGCGCTACCTGTCTATCTATTGCTTGCTAGCGCTGCCTGTCTATCTATTGCTTGCTAACACTGCCTGTCAGTCTTTTGCTTGCTAGCACTGCATGTCTATCTTTTGCTTGCTAGCACTGCCTGTCTTTCTATTGCTTGCTAGCGCTGCCTGCCTTTTTATTGCTTGCTAGTACTGCCTGTCTATCTATTGCTTGCTAGCGCTGCCTGCCTATCTATTGCTTGCTAGCGCTACCTGTCTATTGCTTGCTAGCGCTGCCTGTCTATCTTTTGTTTGCTAGCGCTGCCTGTCTATCTATTGCTTGCTAGCGCTGCCTGTTTATCTATTGCTTGCTAGCACTGCCTGTCTATTTTTTGCTTGTTAGTGCTGCCCATCTATATTTTACTTGTTAGCATTGCCTGTCTATCTTTTGCTTGCTAGCGCTGCCCGAATCCAGTTAACAGTCCTTTGCCTGGTAGCACTGCCTGTCTATCTTTTGCTTGCTAGCGCTGCCTGTCTATAACTTGCTAATGCTGCCTTTCATTCTTTTTATTGCCAGCACTGCCTATCTATTGCTTACTAACACTTCCTGTCTTTTTATTGTTTGCTACCGCTGCCTGTCTATCACTTGCTAACGCTGCCTTTCAGTCATTTGCTTGCCAGCACTGCCGTTCTATGTATTGCTTAGTAGCGCAGCCTGTCTATCTTTTGCTTGCTAGCGCTGCCTGTCTATCTGTTGCTTGCTAGCACTGCCTGTCTATGTATTGCTTGCTAGCGCTGCCTGTCTATCTTTTGCTTGCTAGTGCTGCCTGTCTATGTATTGCTTGCTAGCGCTGCCTGTCTATCTTTTGCTTGCTAGTGCTGCCTGTCTATCTATTGCTTGCTAGAGCTGCCTGTCTATCTATTGCTTGCTAGCGCTGCCTGTCTATTGCTTGCTAGCGCTGCCTGTCTATCTTTTGCTTGCTAGCACTGCCTGTCTTTCTATTGCTTGCTAGCACTGCCTGTCTATTTTTTGCTTGCTAGCACTGCCTGTCTATCTATTGCCTGCTAGTGCTGCCTGTCTATCTATTGCTTGCTAGCGCTGCATGTCTATCTATTGCTTGCTAGCGCTGCCTGTCTATCTATTGCTTGCTAGCACTGCATGTCTATCTATTGCTTGCTAGCGCTGCCTGTCTATCTATTGCTTGCTAGCGCTGCCTGTCTATTTTTTGCTTGCTGACGCTGTCTGTCTATCTTTTGCTTGCTAGCGCTGCCTGTCTATCTTTTCCTTGCTAGCACTGCCTGTCTCTCTATTGCTTGCTAGCACTGCCTGTCTTTTTTTTGCTTGCTAGCACTGCCTGTCTATCTATTGCTTGCTAGCGCTGCCTGTCTATCTATTGCTTGCTAGCGCTGCCTGTCTATCTATTGCTTGCTAGCACTGCATGTCTATCTATTGCTTGCTAGCGCTGCCTGTCTATCTATTGCTTGCTAGCGCTGTCTGCCTATTTTTTGCTTGCTGGCGCTGCCTGTCTATCTTTTGCTTGCTAGCGCTACCCGTTTATCTATTGCTTGCTAGCGCTGCCTGTCAGTCTTTTGCTTGCTAGTGCTGGCTGTCTATCCTTTGCTTGCCAGTGCTTCCTGCCAGTCTTTTGCTTGCTAGCACTGCCTGTCTATTTTTTGCTTGCTAGCGTTGCCTGTCTATCGCTTGCTAGTGCTACCTGTCTATCTATTGCTTGCTAGCGCTGCCTGTCTATCTAATGCTTGCTAACGCTGCCTGTCAGTCTTTTGCTTGCTAGCGCTGCCTGTCTATCACTTGCCAACGCTGCCTTTCAGTCTTTTGCTTGCCAGCACTGCCTCAGCCTGTCCATCTATTGCTTACTAGCGCTGCCTATCTTTTGCTTGCTAGCGCTGCCTGTCTATCTTTTGCTTGCTAGCACTGCCTGTCTATCTTTTGCTTGCTAGCACTGCCTATCTTTCTATTGCTTGCTAGCGCTGCCTGTCTATCTATTGCTTGCTAGCACTGCCTGTCTATGTATTGCTTGCTAGTGCTTCCTGTCTATCTTTTGCTTGCTAGCACTGCCTGTCTATCTTTTGCTTGCTAGCACTGCCTGTCTATCTTTTGCTTGCTAGCACTGCCTGTCTTTCTATTGCTTGCTAGCGCTGCCTGTCTTTCTATTGCTTGCTAGCACTGCCTGTCTATCTATTGCTTGCTAGCGCTGCCTGTCTATCTATTGCTTGCTAGCGCTGCCTGCCTATCTATTGCTTGCTAGCGCTGCCTGTCTATCTATTGCTTGCTAGTGCTACCTGTTTATTGCTTGCTAGCGCTGCCTGTCTATCTTTTGCTTGCTAGCGCTGCCTGTCTATCTATTGCTTGCTAGCACTGCCTGTCTATCTATTGCTTACTAGTGCTGCCTGTCTATCTTTTGCTTGCTAACACTGCCTGTCTATCTTTTACTTGCTAGCACTGCCTTTCTATCTTTTGCTTGCTAGCACTGCCTGTCTTTCTATTGCTTGCTAGCGCTGCCTGTCTTTCTATTGCTTGCTAGCGCTGCCTGTCTTTCTATTGCTTGCTAGTGCTGCCTGTCTTTCTATTGCTTGCTAGCGCTGCCTGCCTATCTATTGCTTGCTAGCGCTGCCTGTCTATCTATTGCTTGCTAGTGCTACCTGTCTATTGCTTGGTAGTTCTGCCTGTCTATCTATTGCTTGCTTGCTCTGCCTGTCTATTTTTTTCTTGCTAGCGCTGCCTGTCTATATTTTGCTTGTTTGCGTTGCCTGTCTATCTTTTGCTTGCTAGCGCTGCCCGTTTATCTATTGCTTGCTAGCACTGCCTGTCTATTGCTTGCTAAGGCTGCCTGTCAGTCTATTGCTTGCTAACGCAGCCTTTCTGTATTTTGCTTGCCAGTGCTTCCTGCCAGTCTTTTGCTTGCTAGCACTGCCTGTCTATCTTTTGCTTGCTAGCGCTGCCAGTTTATCTATTGCTTGCTAGCACTGCCTGTCTATTGCTTGCTAAAGCTGCTTGTCAGTCTTTTGCTTGCTAACTCTGCCTGTCTGTCTTTTGCTTGCCAGTGCTTCCTGCCTGTCTTTTGCTTGCTAGCACTGTCTGTCTATTTTTTGCCTGCTAGCACTACCTGTCTATCTATTGTTTGCTTGCACTGCGGTCTATCTATCTATTGCTTGCTAGCGCTGCCTGTCTATTGCTTGCTAGCGCTGCCTGTCTATCTATTGCTTGCTAGCGCTGCCTGTCTATCAGTTGCTTGCTAGCGCTGCCTGTCTATCTATTGCTTGCTAGCACTGCCTGTCTATCTACTGCTTGCTAACGCTGCCTGTCGGTCTTTTGCTTGCTAGCGCTGCCTGTCTATCACTTGCCAACGCTGCCTTTCATTCTTTTGCTTGCCAGCACTGCCTATCTATCTATTGCTTACTAGCACTGCCTATCTTTTGCTTGCTAACACTGCCTGTCTTTCTATTACTTGCTAGCGCTGCCTGTCTATCTTTTACTTGCTAGCACTGTCTGTCTATCTTTTGCTTGCTGTCACTACCTGTCTTTCTATTGCTTGCTAGCGCTGCCTGTCTTTTTATTGCTTGCTAGCATTGCCTGTCTATCTATTGCTTACTAGCACTGCCTATCTTTTGCTTGCTAACACTACCTGTCTTTCTATTGCTTGCTAGTGCTGCCTTTCTTTTTATTGCTTGCTAGCGCTGCATGTCTGTCGCTTGCTAGCGCTGCCTGTCTATCACTTGCTAACGCTGCCTTTCAGTTTTTTGCTTGCCAGCACTGCCTGTCTATCTATTTCTTACTAGTGCTACCTATCTTTTACTTGCTAGCACTGTCTGTCTTTCTATTGCTTGCTAGCGCTGCCTGTCTTTCTATTGCTTGCTAGCGCTGCCTGTCTATCTGTTGCTTGCTAGCACTGCCTGTATATCTTTTGCTTGCTAGCACTGCCTGTCTATTTTTTGCTTGTTAGCGCTGCCTATCTATTGCTTGCTTGTGCTGCCTGTCTATCTATTGCTTACTAGCGCTGCCTGTCTATCTATTGCTTGCTAGCGCTGCCTGTCTATCTATTGCTTGCTAGCACTGCCTGTCTATTTTGCTTGCTAGCACTGCCTGTCTATCTATTGCTTGCTAGTGCTGCCTGTCTATCTATTGCTTGCTAGCACTGCCTGTCTATCTATTGCTTGCTAGCACTGCCTATCTTTTGCTTGCTAGAACTGCCAGTCTTTCTATTGCTTGCTAGCACTATCTGTCTATCTTTTTCTTGCTATCACTACCTGTCTTTCTATTGCTTGCTAGCGCTGCCTGTCTTTTTATTGCTTGCTAGCGCTGCCTGTCTGTCGCTTGCTAGCGCTGCCTGTCTATCTATTGCTTACTAGCGCTGCCTGTCTATCTATTGCTTGTTAGCGCTGCCTATCTATTGCTTGCTAGCGCTGCCTGTCTATCTTTTGATTGCTAGCACTGCCTGCCTATCTATTGCTTGCTAGCACTGCCTGTCTATTTTTTGCTTGCTAGCGCTGCCTGTCTATCTTTTGCTTGCTAGCGTTGCCTGTCTATCTTTTGCTTGCCAGCATTGCCCGTTTATCCATTGCTTGCTAGCGCTGCCTGTCTATTGCTTGCTAGTGCTGCCTGTCTATCTTTTGCTTGCCAGTGCTTCCTGCCAGTCTTTTGCTTGCTAGCGCTGCCTGTCTATTTTTGCTTACTAGCACTGCCTGTCTATCTATTGCTTGCTTGCGCTGCCTGTCTTTCTATTGCTTGCACGCGCTGCCTGTCTGTCGCTTGCTAGCGCTGCCTGTCTATCTTTTGCTTGCCAGTGCTTCCTGACAGTCTTTTGCTTGCTAGCCATGCCTGCCAGTCTTATGATTGCTAGTACTGACTGTCTATCTATTGCTTGCTAGCG
The DNA here is from genome assembly GCA_037952925.1 of Lithobates clamitans. Taxonomy (NCBI): domain Eukaryota; kingdom Metazoa; phylum Chordata; class Amphibia; order Anura; family Ranidae; genus Lithobates; species Lithobates clamitans. The sequence goes on along the minus strand of JBBGZY010001389.1, from coordinate 132,435 downwards.
CTGCCTGTCTATTGCTTGCTAGCGCTGCCTGTTTGTCTATTGCTTTCTAACGCTGCCTGTCAGTCTTTTGCTTGCCAGTGCTTCCTTCCAGTCTTTTGCTTGCTAGCACTGCCTGCCAGTCTTATGATTGCTAGCACTGCTTATCTATCTTTTGCTTGCTAGTGCTGCCTGCCAGTCTTTTTCTCAATTGCTTGTGCTGCCTGCCTGCCTGCCTTTTGCCTGCTTGTCTTTCCTATCTGTTGCCCCCTTGTGCTGCCCGACACTCCCTGTATCCTAATAACAAAGTGGTCATGGGCTCTTTTGTGCAGAACAAGAGATTAGGAACAAAATGCTCATTGAACACAGATCTGCTCTTCTGTGGACAGGTCAATGTGCAGAGCTGGTGAGCGGAAAGAGAAGTCTAATAACGATCAGTCCTTGTTACCCCCCCCGTGTATATACTGTAATTACTATCTATACATAGAAACCTCAACATCGATTGATGAGATTTACACTGAGCTGGTCACATCTGTATAGAGCATGAGCCCCCAGTAATTGTTCCTGGACAACACTCGTAGCGAGGAGCGCGGTGATCTTTGCCACCATCTATCTGATCTGCAGCCGCTCTCCTCCCCACCTCTGTTTACTGTTCTCCAGAAAGCGAATTCCTTCGAATGTCATTTCTCTGAAAACAAAAGAGAAATCTGCAGTGAAAACGTTTATACAATTCTATTTCTGGAAATGCTTTTATAGTATCGTTCCTGGAACTGGCCGCTCTGATTGCTCATGACTTTAAAATGGTTTGTAGAGGACGCCGCGGCCTTCGCTAAAAAATAAACCACGAGAGTGCCGCCATTTCTCCAGCCAACCATTACTCATCCTTCCAAGAGAACTCCCAGGAATAAGAAACCACAAAGTTCACTGAAAATCACTCTTTTTTTTTTTTTTTTCGATTTCTGACAATGTTTGGAAGAGTATAATATTCCCACATCAAGCCGGTCACATATGCTGAAATCAGATTGTACAGATTTTATTCCAAGCCTGCCAAACCAAAACCGTGGGAGGAATATAGAGCACAAAGGGAGCCACGTCTTCCTCTGAAGAGGAAGGGCCTTAATCCCTGGACCCCCCAGGGAGGCAAGGAACCTAACAGGGGCATGGTACTCTGATCCACCTGACCAGGCAGATTCAGATACTTAGGGTAGGTCAACCAAATACTAGGAGAAGGCTTCCATGTACAGAGACCGCTGACGTGGGAAGCTTGGGGAGGAGGTTTCTGAAAACTGAAGACTGCAGCCCCCAATTCCCCCTAGACTTTAAAATGGGCCCAAAGAACCTGCACCTTATCTCCGATGTACCCCCCAAGGGTGGCAGGGGCTCCTGACAGGGGGAAGGTACTGTGGACCTACCTGGTTAAGCAGATCTGGATCCTTAGGGAAGGTTCATCAAGTACTAGATAAGTGCCCCCACTTAGACCCATGAGGTGGGGTAAAGGGGAGAGGAAACCTTAAAGACCACAGACCCCCTCAGACTTCAGGATAGGCCTGAAGAACCTGCATCCTGTCTCCCATTATACGCCCAAGGGTGGAAGGGGCTCCTAACAGGGGCAAGGTACTCTGGACATACCTGGTTCAGCAAATCTGGATCCTTAGTGAAGGTTCAACAAGTATTAGATGAGTGCTCCCACTTAGACGCATGGGGTGGGGTAAAGGGGAGAGGAAACCTTGAAAACCACAGACTCCCCTAAACTTCAGGATAGTCCTGTAAAACCTGCACCCTGTCTCACATTAAACCCCCAAGGGTGGAAAGGGCTCCCGACAGGGACAAGGTACTCTGGACATACCAGGTCAAGCAGATCTGAATCCTTAGAGAAACTTCACCCAGTACTAGATGAGTGCTCCCACTTAGACCCATGAGGTGGATGAGGGGGGAGGAAACATTGAAGACCACAAACTCCCCCAGACTTCAGGATAGGCCTGAAGAACCTTCATCACGTCTCACATTAAACCCCCAAGGGTGAAAGGGGCTCCTGACAGGGGAAAGGTAATCTGGACCTACCTGGTCTAGCAGATCTGGATCCTTGGGAAAGGTACACCAAGTACTAGCTGACTGCTCCCACCTAGACCCATGAGGTGGGGTAAACGGGAGAGGAAACCTTGAAGACCACAAACTCTCCCAGACTTCAGGATAGGCGTGCAGAACCTGCACCCTGTCTCCCATTAAACCCCAAGGGTGGAAGGGGCAAGGTACTGTGGAACTACCTGATTAAGCAGATATGGATCCTTAGGGAAGGTCCACCAAGTATGAGTGCTCTCACTTAGACCCATGAGGTGGGGGAAAAGGGAGAGGAAACCTCAAAGACCACAGACTCCCCCAGACTTCAGGATAATTTTGCCATAGCTGTAAAGGATAGCATTGCGGCTGTAGCATGTGTGTACACCCTTATCCACTGCTTCTGTTGCTAAATAGCGTAGCACAGGGTTTTACTGCCCCCCAACCTCATGTGTGAATTAGCCACACTGATTCACACTGTACAGGCCACAGCAGTCATGTCAATGAGCCCCAATACCTCATTCACACACAGAGCTTTAGCGGGAATTTTGTTGTGTTTGTCTCCACTAATAACGATTTTAGCGTATTTTTAGCTAAAATATCATTTGATACTTTGTTGTTTTTGGGGCAAGAAGGGGGGGCCCTGTCAGCTAGGCTGTACGGGCCCCCCCATGATTTCTAACAGCAGCCTTGGTGATGAACAGCGTATGTATAATTATATGTAGAACGCCTCTAGCCGTCCATCTCTCCACCTTTAACTGATGAAGCCGTGACTCCAGACTGCGAACACAACCCGTCTGAGCTCTCGTGTCACCTGTTCAGAGTTCAGAGAAAGATGAGAAACCCCAACAAGGTGCGGCCACCTTCCTGTACCAACCACTTCCTGCAGAGAGCCGCCCAAGGTTTAATGATTGCTGACTTTCACCTGTGAGCGACCCAAGGAGACGGGCAAAAACGTGACGAGAAAGAAAACTACTTAGGTGAACGCAACATTGAACATATACAAATGCAGCACAGAACAAACATCTACATAGATGAGCGCAGCGAAGAACATTGACCAACAGAGCTAAAGAGGAAAGACGACACGGACAAATACGGCAAAGAATATAGATGAGCGCAGCTAAAGAAAGACGACATCGATGAGTGCGGCGTGGAACATACGCTCACTGCCTACTTTATTACTAGGTACACCTGTTCAATTGCTCGGTAACACAAATTGCTAATCAGTCAATCACATGGCAGCAACTCAACGCATTTAGGCATTTAGACATGTAGATGTGGTGAAGATGACTTGCTGCGAGCATCAGAATGGGGAAGAAAGGGGAATGAAGTGACTTTGAACATGGCATGGTTGTTGGTGGCAGACGGGCCGGTCTGAGTATTTCTGGGATTTTCACACACAACCATCTCTCGGGGTTTACAGAGAATGGTGGGGAAAAAGAGAAAATATCCAGTGAGCGGCAGTTGTGTGGAGGAAAATGCCTTGTTGAGGTCAGAGGAGAATGGGCAGACTGGTTCCAGATGATAGAAAGGCGACAGTAACTCAAATAACGCCTCATTACACCCAAGGTATGCAGAATACCATCTCTGAACGCACAACACATCCTATCTGGAAGCAGATGGGCTACAGCAGCAGAAGACCACACCGGGTGCCACTCCTGTCAGCTAAGAACAGGAAACTGAGGCTACAATTGGCACAGGATCATCAAAATTGGACAATAGAAGATTGGAAAAACGTTGCCTGGTCTGATGAGTCTGGATTTCAGCTGCGACATTTAGATGGTGGGGTCAGAATTTGGCGCATGGATCCATCCTGCCTTGTATCACCGGTTCAGGCTGGTGGTGGGGGTGTAATGGTGTGGGGGGGGGGGGGTATTTTCTTGGCACACTTTGGGCCCCTTAGTACCAATTGAGCATGGTTTATACACCACGTCCTACCTGAGTATTGTTGCTGACCATGTCCATCCCTTTATGACTACAGTGTCCCCATCTTCTGATGGCTCCTTCCAGCAGGATAATGCACCATGTCACAAAGCTCCAATCATCTCACCACTGGACAATGAGGTCCCTGTCCTCCAATGGCCTCCACACTCACCACATCTCATCCAATAGAGCGCCTCTGGCACACCTCCCAACTTTTTGAGATGGGAATGAGGGACACCTCTCAGCAAAAGTATGCAGGCATAGGACACACCCCTTGCCACGCCCCCCTTAAAGTAGAATTGTACAAAAAAAAAACAAGATTGGTTAAGTGTATTTTTACCACTACTATTACTTTATATTGGCTTTTGGAATTTACAAATGCAGCAATTTAGAAATCAGTTGAAAGGTTTAGTGCTGGAAAACACTTTTTGATAGCTAAAAAGTGCATTTTATATACCTCTATATAGATCAGACCAAAATGAGGGACAAATGAGGAGGAATGAGGGACAGAGGGACATTGCTCCAAATCAGGGACAGTCCCTCGAAATCAGGGACAGTTGGGAGCTATGCCTTATGTGGTGGAAGAGGAGATTGGCATCATGGATGTACAGCCAACAAACCTGCAGCAACTGCGTGATGCCATCATGTCACTATGGACCATGTTGTAGGGGGTGTGGGGGGGGGGGCATACGTTACCTGTATGGGACGCCTGCCTTTACACACACATGAAATTTAATGGCATCCCAGTCTTAGTCCATAGGGTTCAATATTGAGTTGGCAATTTTTTATTTTGTGAATCTTGCAAACAGGAAACACAACTCAACTTTTTTTTTTCTCTTTACAAAAATACAAAAAATAAATATTTAAAAATTATTTATTTATTTATTTTTAATGTATGCATAACATATTGTATACAGGACTAAACATAATAATAAAAAAGGCTTACTGCAACCTATAATATATGAACAAAAGGGTTTTTTTTTCCCAACCAAAAGCAATATCACTGTATTATATTATAATATAAATATATATAAATATATATATATATATATATATATATTTATTTATTTATTTTTATATATATATTTATTTTTATTTATTTATTTATATATATCACTAAATAGCACAGACATCTTCAAAAATTCTTCATATTATTATATGTTTGATTAACATTCAGACTAAGAAACATAGATTATCATGTGTATGTAGCCTTTCTTCAAAATTATGTTTATCTTTCAAAATCTAAGGGGGTGTCCAGAGAGAAAACAGGGAAAGAACCCAACACCCGGAGATCAACAATCAGCAGCTACAGGCCTGATATTCCTCCACGCCTTTATCCAGACCCTTTGCCGCCATCTGTCTTTCTCGAGACCCCAAACTTTCCCTACCTCACCAAGAATCTCACACACCACCACCAGGAAGGACTTTCTGCCGAAGGGATACCTGACACTCATTCCAGGTGTAATATCGGACTACTAAGCTGACTAGAAAGAGAGAGTGCCCAAATCAAATCCCTTGCGATTCTGCAATGCTCCATACACCACCTCAGCATAAGACATGCTAGGCAAGAAAGGAATATTCAGAGTCCTCCCCACCTTTTTATAGACTTCTACATTGAAAGGGCACTGAAGCAGGAAGTGGTCCATGGTTTCCTCTTCACCCTGACACTCCGCTTATGGACAACCATGATTGTTACATAGTTACAAAGTAGGTGAGGTTGAAAAAAGACACAAGTCCAACCTATGTGTGATTATGTGTCAGTATTACATTGTATATCCCTGTATGTTGTGGTCATTCAGGTGCTTATCTAATAGTTTCTTGAAGCTATCGATGCTCCCCGCTGAGACCACCGCCTGTGGAAGGGAATTCCACATCCTTGCCACTCTTACGGTAAAGAACCCTCTAAGTAGTTTAAGGTTAAACCTCTTTTCTTCTAATTTTAATGAGTGGCCACGAGTCTTGTTAAACTCTCTTCTTGCGAAAAAGTTTTCTCCCTATTGTGGGGTCACCAGTCCGGTATTTGTATATTGAAATCATATCTCCTCTCAAGCGTCTCTTCTCCAGAGAGAATAAGTTCAGTGCTCATAACCTTTCCTCATAACTAAGATCCTCCAGACCCTTTATTAGCTTTATGTCCAAAGAGCGGCATTTCACGTTCCCCCTCACATAGATCCTACCCTGGAAAGCGAGCCAGGCCTGGTCCCTAAATTTCAAGGGAATCCGCTCAGAATTTATTAAAAAACGTAAACCCTCCCTCATAATATGACCTGGGCAATCCCTTTAGGCCAGTGGCACATGAAAGACAGTACCCATGATCTTCTCACCCAGAAGTCCCCTAGTGAGGGACCTGATATCCTCTGCTGTCACATGCCACTGTCTAAGAATTTTCAGGCACGGGGCAACATAAGTCGGGAGCTTACCATGCTTGATCCTTAGGCTTTTCACTGGCCTGCCATTCTCCCAACAGCCCAGAAAAGGTCTAAACCAGATCTGGAAAAAAACTACCCATCTAGGCGGTCTCTCCGCTAGCATGTTACCAAAATTATGTTTCAAAAACATCAGAGAGAAGAACACAACCGGGTTGGCCATCCCTAGGCCACCCTTCAGCCTAGATAGGCAAGTCACATTCCACTTCACAAGATTCAGCCTGTTCCCTCATAATAATTGGAAGAAACAACTATAAATCCTGGTATAGCAGAACCCTGGCAAGATGCAAACAAAGCTGACAAACAGAAAGGTAGGCATTAGGTAGGTCTTAATCAAGTCCACCATTTCCCTCAAGGAGAGCCGTCACCCTTTCCAGCATTTCACCTTGACATCAGCATCATTCAGCCTGGCTTCCCAATCTGACTTAGTGTAATCATCAGGGCCAAACTCGGTGCCTAATACTTTGACTTTCTGCTGAGGCCTCAGGAAGGTGTCCGTAAGTGCAAAGCTCTCACCTCCCTCGCTCATCCACAAAACGTCACTTTTATCACGGTTGACCTTGGAGCCTGATGCCTCAGAATACTGCTCTATAACTGAGACCACCTCCTCTGTCCCAGAGATAAAGACAGAAACATCATCATCATAGGCTACAACCCTCAAGGGCGGCTCACCAGTAATGCCCGCCGACACCTCGCACAACGGTCTGCTCTCTAGCCTTTTGATGAAGGAGTCAATTGTAAAGACGTATAGCAAAGGGCTCAGCAGACACCCCTGGCTCACCCCCGATCCAACTCTGAAGGGCCGTCCAACCCAACCGTTAACAAGCATGAAGCTCTCTGCCTCTCTGTATAAAGTCTTAAGCCATCCAATAAACCCACCCTCCAGGCCATACTTGTCAAGGAGAAGCCAGAGGTACTCATGATTGACACAATCAAAAGCCTTCGCCTGATCCAATGCCAGCAAATACTTTCCCCAACCTTCAGCCCTGCAACGTTCCAGAGCCTCCCGGATAGCTAACACCGCTGATAAAGTGCTTCTGCCCTGGACCAAACAGTGCTGCTGACGAGAAAGCAATCTGTCTGCTACTGACGACAAGCGCCAAAGAATTATCTTCGCCAGAATCTTTCTATCGACATTAAGATGGCTAATGGGGCGCCAATTCTCAATCATCGAGGGATACTTGCCTTTTTGACAACAGAATCACAGCAAATTGTCTCATGGAGGGAGGGAGCGAACCTTCTTGCAGACAGCTGTTAAATACCTCCACAAGATAAAATGTACCAAGCTGAATTTGAAAGTCTTATAAAATTCAGCCGTCAATCTGTCTGGCCCAGGTGTTTTCTTAACCATCTAAAGCTTTGACTACCTCTTCTGCCGTGATTTCCCCCGTCAAACTTGCCAGGGGGATGTTATTTCCCAGACCTGGTGTAGAATCCAGAAAACTCGACATCTTTGCCCGATCGAGGTACTTCTCCCCCAGAAGATCAACATAAAAAGACCTCGAGACCTCCATGATCCCTGACCTGGATTTTGTCAAAGAGCCCGTACTAGCCCAACAACCGTCTTATCAGAACTGCAAACAAAGCACAGCAGTTAAGGGTCGGGCGATTGATATTTCCCGTAGTCCCTTTCCAGAACCAAAGAAGCGTGCCGGTCATACTGATACTTCCTAAGGAGAAGTTTCACCTCCAGGGATTGCCCCGGAATCTCCACCACTCGAGACAAGACGATCAAGTTTTCTCCACAGCTGCTGGTGGGCAATGTACTTACCAAGCTGTTTCCTTTTTCCTATGGCCTTGAAAGACCCACTAATCCGGTTTTGGCCAAGCTCCCACCACTCCGACTTACTGCTACAGAAATCCAGGGTGCTTACCTGAGCCTGAAAAAAAATCCTCAAAAGATTGTCTTACCTCCTCGTCATCCAGCAGAGCCAAATTTTTCCTTCAAATACCCTTTCCTTTAGGTGGCATATCTGAAGTATTGAGAATAACAGACAGTAAATGGTGATCAGAGAACTCCACCATACGACCATACGACACTCAGGACCCGAAAAGGCAGAGTCCCCCTTAAAAAAAAAAAACTATCTATCCTGCTCTCACAACTGCCTCACCTAAATGTGTACCTCATGCTGTCTGGGCAACACTTAATATGCGCATCTTCTAGACCTGCTTCCCTGGCTATCGTATTAAGAAAGACGCTATCATATCTCAGGCTCAGTGGAGCCTTTCCTGTCTTTGGGCCTGGTGACGGTGTTAAAATCACCTCCAAAGACAACTTGCCGAGATGTAAAAAGGAAAGGCTTAATCTTTGTAAAGAGGCATTTCCTCTCCCATCTAGTCTGTGGTCCATAAATATTTATTAAACGCAGATCATGCCCCTTCACATGATCATACACCTTCCAATCTCTACCTCGATGACCCGCCGACACGTTACCATGCCAGTAAAAAAGTACTGCAACTCCACTGTAAGGCTCAGCCGCAAGAGACCAGAAGAAGGGCCCACGCCGCCACTCCCTCTTTGCCAGGTGGACATCGGCAAGGCTATTTAGCCAGGTCTCTTGCAAAAAAAAATTATCAGCATCCATCTCGCTAAGCAAAAATAAGGCCATATTACGAGCCCTTACAGATTTTATGCTGGCAACATTAATCGTTGCCAACTTTATGGGAGTGGGAACTGCCATCAGGATGATTGAGGTAGGCGTTTCTTAGCCTGAGCTCCCTCCCCCCTTACTGGAGACCTTGACCTCTTTAGGGAACACTCTAACTTATCCTCCTCCATCTGAGACACGGATTTAGAAGACTCCTCCTCCCCCTCAGATAAGGACCCAAACTTGTTTCCCAGAGGTAGATCATCTACCTCTAAAGATGAAACCGAGGAGGCAGAGGTCAGGACTACCTTATTCCTCTTTCTCCCCACCTTGGTCCACTCTCCCTCCTCCCCTGAAACATTACCCTGAAAGACCTCATCTACATCATTTCCATTGGCAACTTCCCCCTTCTTCACCTTAGAACCTCCACTAGAGGTCTTACGTTGCCTCAGGGAAGGCCCAGATGAAGCTGCCACCTCAGCTCTGCACGAATCTTTGGCAGCCTCAGCCAATCTGGATGACTTATTTACATTTGGAACACTGGGCACCTGAAACACTGGGGAATAACACACAACAGAAGTAGACACCGACACAGTAGGGAGCACAGACTGGGGAGCAGACACGAGAGGGGTCACACCTTTAGATTGGGAAACTGACACCTGGGGGGGCCCCTCAGGACTAGCTAAAACAGCTCCACCAACCCTTTGCTGCCCCCCACGTTTCTCCTCCTCCTCCATCCTCAGCAGTTCTTCCACCACCTCCGGCTGATTATGGAGGACTTCAGGGCAAAGGCTCTAGGGGTGACCTAACTTGTTACAGAGATTACAACGAATACTATTGCAGTCCTTTGCAACATGCCCTGAGCCCTGACAGAGGGAACATTTCTGCACAGAACATGAGCTTGAAAAATGCCCCTTTTCACCACAGTGATGACACAGCTTTGGTTGCCCTGCATAAAAAGTAATAATCCTGTCACGACCTATAAAGGCAGACGAAGGGATGTGCTTAACAACATTACTCGTGACGTGCAGTTTTACTAACACTGTCCATATCCCCCCATCATCTACAAATTTCCTTAAGGGGGCTTGGACATCAGTATATCTCCACAACCACACCAACAGATCCGCAGCAGGAATGGACTCATTGCGTACTAGAATGGTGACGTTTTTGTATAATGGCTGGCGAGAGACTACTTTGGGTGACAAACCTGCCCATCTTGGGGGACTCCTTCCACCTCTGCTCATACCTCTCCTAAAAGACATCTAATCCTTCCGCCTTGACAAAGGAGAGGTCATACTCATATGACCCAATTAGGCTGATAAGGGCAAAAATCTTCTCCGCTTTAAAGTCCATCCCCAGAATACGGTCCACCACATCTCTCTTATTTGGCGGGGAGGCCTTCTTCAGTCCACCTCAATTGGACCACATTGCGCCGTTTAAAGGAGCTACCAGATGATGTCAGATTGGCCTGACCTTCACTCACATCACTCCTAGTGACCGCAGAATAACTGACCCTACTCACCCTTGGGACAAGTGCAGCCACCGCTGCAGCATAGGAAATAACCGCACTCCTTGCAACATCCCACACATCACTTTTAGTTACGGACAGGGCCGGTGCTACCACTAGGCAAACTAGGCAGCCGCCTAGGGCGCCCGGCCACTGGTGTTCCTACTCTCTTCTCTCTGCTGCAAGCAAATAAGTCTCAGCATCAGTAGGCAGCCGCCGCTCTGTTCGCACATAGTGTCAGAGGCGCAGCAGCAGCGGAGAACTGTGTCCCGACTCCCGAATGAATGGAAGCAAGCAAACATTCATTGTTGGGCTGGTGAGGCTGCATTTGGTAGGGCGCTGGTGAGGCTGCATTTGATGGGCGCTGGTGAGGCTGCATTTGATGGGCGCTGGTGAGGCTGCATTTGATAGGGCACTGGTAAGGTTTGAAACAAGAGAATCTGGATGCCGCACACTGGAGTGTGCGGCATCCAGATTCTCTTGTTTCAAACCTTGCTTCAATTTGCATTTAGCCAGCACCTGGTACTCCCCTCCTCTGAAGGATCTACTTAACACACACCTGGGAGCAAGTCTACCTGAGCGGTGAATCACCTTCCCTGTTTTGTCTGCATCAAAGGGCACTGGTAAAGGCTGCATTTGATAGGGCTCTGGTAAGGCTGCATTTGATAGGGCGCTGGTGAGGCTGCATTTGATAGGGCACTGGTGAGGCTGCATTTGATAGGGCACTGGTGAGGCTGCATTTGATGGGCGCTGGTGAGGCTGCATTTGGTAGGGCGCTGGTGGGCTGCATTTGATGGGCGCTTCATTAAAAAGGTGGGGTATACATGGCCAGGGAAAAGAGGGTGGAGTCAGGGGTGGAGCCAGGTGGGGCGGCAAAATGAGGTTTCACCTGGGCTGTCAAAAATCCTTGCACCAGCCCTGGTTACAGACTCCTCTTAAGATAAGATAGAAACAACATTATTGTCAGGAACAGATGCAGCAGAGACTTCTGACACAGAAATACAATTTACATTACCCTTGGTAATTCTTATTTCATTACCAGTAACTAAAGGGTTACCAACAGTGGAGATTTCCTTATCAGCACTCTTCACAGCAGAGTCTGCACACCCTTTACTGGCTTTCTGTACACAGGTGGGAGTTTCAGCCAGGAGATGAGCTTGCTCTCCGCCGCCCTCTACTGCACCATCCATAGGAACTACACTTCCATTATATTGTATAGGCAAGTCCTGAACAAAAACAGCTTTTTCTGTCACCCGATGTTTCAAAGGTTTTGGGGGGACATCAGTATCCTCTTCTTCATCCTCAGATGATCCAGACACGGCAAAATTGCGACCATGCAAAGGCGATTCCATTTCTGTACTTAACTTTAGCATCACAGGCTCAGGTGGATCATCTTGCCCCATAGCCCCCTGCTGCAGTGACAAGGGCACAGAACTTCCTTGGCCCGATGACATACTGGCAGTCAAAACACCTGACTGCTGATCACCCGCAGCCTGTCTGCCAGAGATTTCTCCATTTTCTGCAGGCATGCTGATACTTGGCCATGGGATGTGAAGATATTTCCAGCATGCTGGCCAGAAACACAGTCCAAGCCCGCAGAAACTTTTTTGTGTTGCACTGACCTTGGCTTCTCGCAGTCTGGTGGTGCCTGCACTCCACTGGGCTCTATGGCCCCTCTGCGCATTGCACGGAAGCGATCATCGTTGCCATACCTTTCCTTGAAAGCACCTCTGGTTCCTTTCAATGTGGCCACCAGCAGACTCTACTTTTCCACTTTGGCCTCCAAAGCCATCAACTCAGGCCGCATCTGTCTTCTCTTGGAACCGTGAAGCCGGTCACTTGGATTTTTTTTATGCTTGAAGTCAAACTTTAACTTCGCCAGTACTTCTTCCTCCTTGGCGATTCTCGCAATCCTCCCACAAACCTTCTTTCTGTAGGTTGCCAGGCTTTCACCTTTAGCTGGGCCATTTCCCAGGTCCTCAAACACTGGTATCGGAGGACCGGTACTCTGGCCATCCGGGGGATCCTCCCCTGGGTCCACCCCAGATTCCTGCATCCACTCTGGGTATAGGAAGTAATCAAGCTCCTTGGATCAGTAGGCCTCAGTGGAGCTCAGGAGAGCAGCAGTAGTGCAGCCACACCCTTTGCAGCTATAACAGCTTCAACTCTTCTGGGAAGGCTGTCCACAAGGTTTATATGGGAATGTTTGACCATTCATCCAGAAAAGCATTTGTGAGGTCAGGCACTGATGTTGGATGAGAAGGCCTGGCTCGCAGTCTCCTCTCTAATTAATCCCAAAGGCGTTCTATCGGGTTGAGGTCAGGAATCTGTGCAGGCCATTCCAGATCCTCCATCCCAAACTCGCTCATCCATGTCTTTATGGATTTCCATCCAGCCAGAGCTACAATGGAATGGTTTAGATCACAGCATAGTCATGTATTAGAATGGCCCAGTCACAGTCCAGACCTAAATCTAATTGAGAATCTGTGGCAAGACTTGAAAATTGCTGTTCACAGACGCTCTCCATCCAATCTGACAGAGCTTGAGATATTTTACAAAGAGGAATGGGCAAAAATGTCCCTCTCTAGATGTGCAAAGCTGGTAGAGACATCCCCAAAAAAAGACTTGCACCTATAATTGCAGAGAAAGGGGGTTCTACAAAGTATTGACTCCGGGGGGCGCCATACAATTGCCCCCCCCCCACACTTTTCATATATTTATTTGTAAACAAATTTTGAAAACCATTTATCATTTTCCTTCCACTTCACAATTATGTGCCACTTTGGTGTCCGTTTATAAAGTAGAGAAATAATTTCACTCCTTCATTCTCCGGCATTCTCAGAGTAGATCATTCTCCTCTGTGTGCCAGTTTATGAAGCGGTGTAGATCGCTTTTCCTTTGGAGGAGTAAAGCGATCTACAAATGTTTCAAACAGTGGAGAACGGCCCTTGATACTGGAATATTATGAGACTTTATGAGATTACAGTACCAGAAATTCACTGAAACACCGAGCTGTTAGTTTATTAAGCCGTGATAAATTATCGCTGCTCAGTACACGGACAGACGGCATGGGTAATGCTTATAAAAGAAAGAGTCCCCCACACACACATATATACTAATATATATATATATATATATATATATATATATATATATATATATATATATATATATATATATATATATATATTTATGGTTGGAGCCCTATGTCCGATATGGACGTAGATAACATTTATAGTAAAGATAAGACTTACCATCGGAAATAGACCTGGAAGTGTGGACTTACCATATGAAATGGACCTGAAAGTGTGCCTTGGTCTAATGGCCGGTATGCCAAAATAAGGGGGCATACCCTGGTTTAAGAAATGATTATTCTGTAAAGAGAAATGAATAGTTGAGAAATGCTGTGAAATGGGGATGGGAGGGTGGGTATCGCGCACAGGAAACCGACAAGCACCACAGGTGAGCGGGCTGCTTAAATACCCCCCGGGCTCCTCCCATAAATTCAGGCCACCATACTGGCCTTCCTACTTATGGTTGGAGCCCTATGTCCGATATGGACGTAGATAACATTTATAGTTAAGATAAGACTTACCATCGGAAATAGACCTGGAAGTGTGGACTTACCATATGAAATGGACCTGAAAGTGTGCATTGGTCTAATGGCCGGTATGCCAAAATAAGGGGGCAAAAACATTCAGGTAGGGGTATAATATTTTATTGGTTTTCAGTTATTCATTGAGCTAATTTGGAGAATGCCTGTGCCATCTCTGTTTGAGGATTGGGGATATACCGGGCGAAGCAGGCTGATTTCCACCTGCCTAATCTTTTGATGACGTGGTCTGGAACCCCGTGGCGGGATGCTGCGGAGGCTGCTCCGATGCGAAAGGAGTGTCCGGAATACTGACTGGGGTTAAGGTGAAGATTGCGGAGAAGTATCCTTATGTGTTTTACAAACTGACAGGCGCTTAAGGGTTTAACTGGGAATGGTAGAAGAGGACTGGTGTCCGGTTGTTCAGGCAGGAGTGACAGGAGTCTGTTGAGTACGGTGACTGGACACCAGCTGTTATTGGTTTTGTAGAGGTGAATGTCCACTCCAGAGCCCGTTTGCTGGGTTTTCGAGACCTCGAGGTGAAGGATGAAATGGTCTTGGTAGCGAAGTAAGTGCCGTCTGCATAGTACTTGGTCTGTGGGGTTGTTATAGGTGAATTCGCCAGGTCGCAAGAACCTGTAGTAAGCCAAATATATGGCTGCTTGTAAGACCGTGCTGGGGAGCAGACCAAATGGCGAAGTAGCCAGAATAGTCGACATGTCCCTAAAGATGGGCCCCGTAATGGGTAAGCGCTTGGTGCTGATGACTGGTTGTTGTTTCTGAATGCCCCTTAGGATGGCTCGTATAGCGTGTGATGAGAACAGTGAAGATTTCGTGGGGTCTTCAAGCGTTAAGAAATGTTGTATGCCGGCTAGGTATAGCCGAATGGTATTGTAAGATAAGGCCAGCTGAGTGTTGCAGTATGAAGTGAAGGCCAGTACCTGTTTGACATCTGTTGGTCCTTTACGGCAGGATGTGAGAAATTTATTGAACGCCTTCCAGGCTGTCTGGTAGGCTTTGAGTGTGTTGTGAGAGAGTGAATGATTGATGAGCTGCGTTTCTCCGTGTAAATGTTGAACTAGTCCAGGGTCAGTTGTGACCAGACAGGGATAGGGGCCGACATTGGTTCGGCATCGGGAACCTGTTTGAAAAAGGAGGAGTAATTAAAACGTGACAGTGCGTCAGCAGCTAAATTGTATTTGCCGGGAATAAATGCACAGTGTATGTTAAACTGATGCTGTAAAGACAGTTGTACCAATCTGCGCAGGAAGGACATGACTGCTACTTGACTTGGACCTGCCTTTGTTGATGATGTCTGCTGTGGCCTGATTGTCGGTGGTGAAGACTACGGTTTGCCCTGTCCAATGGTGGCCCCAGAGTTGTGCAGCTGCCACTATGGGATAGAGTTCGAAGAGGGAAGATGTTTGAATAAAGCCGGGTATCAACAGTATCTGTTGAGGCCAGGGTCCTGAAAACCATTGGTGGCCAAAAATTGCCGCGAAACCTGTGGAGGCTGCAGCGTCTGTCACCACCTGGGGTGACAGGGCCGAAATCGTGGGTATGAATAGGTATGAATAGGGATATGCCATTCCAGGCGGACAGGAATTCCTCCCACATAGATAGGTCCGCTATTGCTGCGGTGTCTAGATTTAGGATCTGATCGGGGTCTTGTGTTTCTGACAGGAATCTCAGTAGGCGTGACACGAAGTTGCGGCCTTGTGGAATAATTCGCATGGCGAAATTAAGCATTCCCAGGAGAGATTGCAACTGCTTTTTGGTACAGCCCTTGGTGTGGGTGAATTCGTGAAGGACCACCCTAATGCGGGTTAGTTTGTCGAGGGGGAGACTGGCTTGCATAGCGCAGGTGTCTAAGTTGACCCCGAGAAAGGTGATGATGTGTGCTGGGCCGTCGACTTTGTGCTCGGCGATGGGAACATTGAGATTTCCAAATATCACTCTGAGTTTGTCGAGGTCTCCTGGGGGCTTGCTGGGAGGTTCTATTAGTAGGAAGTCGTCCAGGTAATGGATGACTTCTTGGCATTGTCCTTTGTGTAACAGTATCCAAGCAAGGGACTGAGCGAATGTGTCGAAGAGCCAAGGACTACTCTTTGAACCGAAGGTCAGTTTTGTGGCAAAATAATATGCCTCCTTCCACTTGATGCCATGCCAGCACCAAAGGGATGGGTGGATGGGCAGGAGCTTGAAGGCATCCGAGATGTCGGCTTTGGAGAGCCAGGCACCTGTACCTGCTTTGATGACTGCTTGTATTGCCATGTCGACGGAGGAATATTTTAGGGAGAATTCTTCGGAGGGGATCAGGGAATTGAGACTGGGGATGTGGGAAGAATGAGGCGCAGACAGGTCGTACACCAAACGTAATTTATTCGTGAATTTGCCCTTGACAAGCCCAATAGGGCTGACTCTCCAAGTGCTGAAAGGGGGCTGAGTGAAAGGGCCTATAACGTACTCTCGGTCTACTTCTGCTTGTAAGAGCCGATCTATGGCTTGTTCGTCAGTGGCTGCTGAACGAAGATTCCTACATTCGTGAGTACTGTGGGGTAGTGAAATGAGGCCGGTGTGAAAGCCTACTGTGAAGCCCTGGATAAGGTAAGTGGCCAGGGAAGGGGTGGGATGTGAAGTGAGGTAGAGTCCTAGCCATAAGACGTTGATCCGGCTTAGTCATGCCCTCTTCTGTTGTTTGACTTCGCACAAGTTTCTTGGGTGGCTCTTTGGCATAAGGTGCAGATGTGGAGTAGGCGGCACTGACTGAAGTTGCAGGACCCGTAATTGTAATTATTGCAGATGGCTGCCCCTCCCACGGTTCGGACTGGGCGTCCGAATTTGTCCACCTGAGGCGTTTGTTCAGGGGGCGACTGACCCTGAAGTGCACCGGAGGTAGAGGGAAATTCGAAGGGACGTCTGATCACCGCATTGGCGCACCAGGTGGCAGTGTGGGTGGAGGACTGGCAAATCGCACACAGGGGTGAGCGTAAGCCGGCAAAATGGCGGCAGAAGAGCTCTGTGTCCATGAGACTCCAATTTGTTGTTGTCTGGAACTGTGTGAGTCTGGCGGCAGCCTTTGCGGAAAAGGAACGGTGGTAATCGTAAAAGGAAAATCCTCCATACTTGTAGCCCAAGTCTACTACCGTATGGAGGTACAAGTCCAGCTCTTCCCTTCTGCTGGGGGCGGCTGAGCATAGGACGTCTCTCAGCATGCCAAAGGCCAAGGTGAATTCTGGGACAGATAACTTGCGGTTCAATCTGGGGTCTTTGGCTTTAAGGACCACAGATATGTCACCCCAGGAGTAAGCCTTATTTTCTGCCAGATCATGCACAGAAATAAGGAGAGAGGCCAGGTTGACGTCCCTGCCGTCCAAAATGTCCTTCCTGATGCTGGTTGGAACCAAATGGGAGGGGTAGACAATGGGGCTCCAGCCTGAGGTACCTGCAGGAAGGGGTGTTAAGGTTTGGGTTGCGGTTGGGTCGGGGACAGCCGCGGCCGGTCGAGCCTCCAGGAGTGCCACCCTGGTTTGGACGTCTGTAACCGAGGTAGACAAGGATGACACCATCGTGTGTAGTTGTGAGATGGCTGAAGATATTGACTGGAGGGATGCCTGTTGGGTACTGGGTCCTGCTGCTGGTGGGGGAAAGAGGAGTTTGAAGAGCTCGCCTTTCCCTCGCTGTGGCGGGGAAGGGCACACCTCTGCGTCTGAGCTTTGCCGTCAGTTTGGGGATGGTCCATCCCCTGAGGGACTGCACGCTGCCGCTCTCTGAGACCGGGGAAGGTGACAGAGGGGCCGTGAAGTCTTCGCTGCCGGCCTGAGACATGGTTGATCTGGTGAGAATCTCCTGTCTTTGAGCTCTTATTTCTTTGGTTGACTGTAACCTATTGGGGGTGACATGAATTTCAAGTTTTTTCTTTGATCCCCTTTTTTTTTTTTTTTTACCTGGGGGGATATCGTCCAACCTGGTGCAGGGTGGACCTACTGAACTTTGACTGACCTAGAGGAAAATGAAAGGTGATAATTCGTGAAGGGATTGCTAACTAACTTGAAGCAATGACTTGTATGGTACTTGCAATCTTGTGACAATGAAATGATTTGAAATGTTTGCCTTGATTATGAAATGAGTAAATTCCATGACAGAGGTCCGGCTCGGTCGTGTCGTGACTGAACCGACCGTGAACCGGGCTCTGGAGCATGTACTGAAATGAGGCAACTGAAAAACATTGGTGCACACCGGGACGAATCAGTGCATGTTTGATGCATCTGGATTCGAATCGGAGCGCAGTATGAAAACGAAATGAGAGAAATGTTTACCTTGACCGAGGCTCGAATTGGTTGTGCCGCATTTTGCGACTGGCAATGAACCGAGCTCTGGTATAGGTATGGATACGGCCGAAACAACTGAGGCATTCCGTGACGAATCGGTGCATCTCGGATGCGACTGGTTTCGAAACGGTGATGCGCTGTGGGAGTGAAATGGTAGCAATTGCATGACAGAGATGCGGATCGGTCGCCCGATATCTGCGACTAGCTATGATCCGGACTCTGGAGCATGTATTAAAAATGAGGCCGAGCCCTGGGGCACGCCGTAACGAATCGGTGCATGGAGGATGCGACTGGATTCGAAGCGGAGCACGGTAAGTGCAGGTGTAACATATTGTTTGCCATGACAGAGGCGCGAATCGGTCGTGCTGTTGTAGCGACTGACTACGAATCGGACTCTGGAGCATGTACTGAAATGTGGCTAATACCTGGGGCACGCCGAGACGAAATCGGTGCATTTCCATGCGACTGAATTCGTATCGGAGCGTGATACGTGGCAATGAAATGAAAACCATGACAGAGGTACGAATCGGTGAGTCGAAGTGACTGATAATGACGTGACTCTGGAGCATGTACTGAAATGAGGCCGTAACTACTGGGGCACACCGGAGCGAATCGGTGCATCTTTTAGGTGCGACTGGATTCGAATCGGAGCGCGGTATGTGACTGAAATGAGAAATGATTCAAAATGGTTTGAAATGTTTAGAAATGTATTTAGAAATGTTCAGAAATGAGAAATGATTGGTATCGAACTGACGTGATTCGATAAGATTTGCGAATTGCGACTCGCTATGGCTGTCTACTGGCGCATGTTTAACAATTTAAGACATGCTAGAAATGAAGCGACGTCTGCGTCGCGGTGGTTTTCTCGGGTAACTCGAAATGGTAACATAACGATAGTACGAGTGATATACATTGTGGTTACGTTTGTGAAAATTTTTGCGAGTGATTCGTAAGTTTGATATCACGGTTTAGTGACATGATATATAAAAATGCGTAAAAACAAAAGTCCGACGGGACCCTACCTGCGACAGCCAAGCCAGATGCGTGGTACGAACTACGAATCGCTAAACACAGACTTCGAAACTCTCGAGCACGGAATTTGCGAATACGGGAACTTGCGAGGCAAGAACTTGCGGACGCTGGTATTCGAATAGTCGGCCTAGTGACGTATATCGCGCACAGGAAACCGACAAGCACCACAGGTGAGCGGGCTGCTTAAATACCCCCCGGGCTCCTCCCATAAATTCAGGCCACCATACTGGCCTTCCTACATATATATATATATATATATATATATATACAGTGGGGACGGAAAGTATTCCGACCCCCTTAAATTTTTCACTCTTTGTTATATTGCAGCCATTTGCTAAAATCATTTAAGTTCATTTTTTCCTCATTAATGTACACACAGCACCCCATATTGTACACACAGCACCCCATATTGTACACACAGCACCCCATATTGTACACACAGCACCCCATATTGTACACACAGCACCCCATATTGACAGAAAAACACAGAATTGTTGACTTTTTTGCAGATTTATTAAAAAAGAAAAACTGAAATATCACATGGTCCTAAGTATTCAGACCCTTTGCTGTGACACTCATATATTTAACTCAGGTGCTGTCCATTTCTTCTGATCATCCTTGAGATGGTTCTACACCTTCATTTGAGTCCAGCTGTGTTTGATTATACTGATTGGACTTGATTAGGAAAGCCACACACCTGTCTATATAAGACCTTACAGCTCACAGTGCATGTCAGAGCAAATGAGAATCATGGGGTCAAAGGAACTGCCTGAAGAGCTCAGAGACAGAATTGTGGCAAGGCACAGATCTGGCCTAAGTTTACAAAAAAATTTCTGCTGCACTTAAGGTTCCTAAGAGCACAGTGGCCTCCATAATCCTTAAATGGAAGACGTTTGGGACGACCAGAACCCTTCCTAGAGCTGGCCGTCCAGCCAAACTGAGCTATCGGGGGAGAAGAGCCTTGGTGAGAGAGGTAAAGAAGAACCCAAAGATCACTGTGGCTGAGCTCCAGAGATGCAGTCGGGAGATGGGAGAAAGTTGTAGAAAGTCAACCATCACTGCAGCCCTCCACCAGTCGGGGCTTTATGGCAGAGTGGCCCGACGGAACCCTCTCCTCAGTGCAAGACACATGAAAGCCTGCATGGAGTTTGCTAAAAAACACCTGAAGGACTCCAAGATGGTGAGAAATAGGATTCTCTGGTCTGATGAGACCAAGATA
Source organism: Lithobates clamitans (assembly GCA_037952925.1). NCBI lineage: Eukaryota > Metazoa > Chordata > Amphibia > Anura > Ranidae > Lithobates > Lithobates clamitans. The sequence goes on along the minus strand of JBBGZY010001389.1, from coordinate 111,786 downwards.
GAACTTTTTGGCCTTAATTCTAAAACCAGGAACTGCTCATCACCTGTCCAATACAGTCCCAACAGTGAAGCATGGTGGTGGCAGCATCATGCTGTGGGGGTGTTTTACATCTGCAGGGACAGGACGACTGGTTGCAATTGAGGGAAAGATGAATGCGGCCAAGTACAGGGATATCCTGGACGAAAACCTTCTCCAGAGTGCTCAGGACCTCAGACTGGGCCGAAGGTTTACCTTCCAACAAGAGAATGACCCTAAGCACACAGCTAAAATAACGAAGGAGTGGCTTCACAACAACTCTGTGACTGTTCTTGAATGGCCCAGCCAGAGCCCTGACTTAAACCCAATTGAGCATCTCTGGAGAGACCTAAAAATGGCCGTCCACCAACGTTTACCATCCAACCTGACAGAACTGGAGAGGATCTGCAAGGAGGAATGGCAGAGGATCCCCAAATCCAGGTGTGAAAAACGTGTTGCATCTTTCCCAAAAAGACTCATCAAAAGGGGCTTCTACTAAATACTGAGCAAAGGGTCTGAATACTTAGGACCATGTGATATTTCAGTTTTTCTTTTTTAATAAATCTACAAAAATGTCAACAATTCTGTGTTTTTCTGTCAATATGGGGTGCTGTGTGTACAATATGGGGAGCTGTGTGTACAATATGGAGTGCTGTGTGTACAATATGGGGTGCTGTGTGTACAATATGGAGTGCTGTGTGTACAATATGGGGTGCTGTGTGTACAATATGGAGTGCTGTGTGTACAATATGGGGTGCTGTGTGTACAATATGGAGTGCTGTGTGTACAATATGGGGTGCTGTGTGTACAATATGGGGTGCTGTGTGTACCAATATGTGGTGCTGTGTGTACCAATATGGGGTGCTGTGTGTACCAAAATGGGGTGCTGTGTGTACAATATGGGGTGCTGTGTGTACATTAATGAGGGAAAAAAATGAATTTAAATGATTTCAGCAAATGGCTGCAATATAACAAAGAGTGAAAAATTTAAGCTCTGAATACTTTTCGTCCCCACCGTATATATATATATATATATATATATATATATATATACACGCTATATATACATATATATATATATACACACACACACACACATTATATATATATATACATACACACACATTATATATATATACAGATAAATATGACAGGGGGGCATGGTTGCTGTCTTGGGGGGTCTGATCGAGATATAAGGAAGTTAATAATCTTCCTCCTTACCCCTCAGATCCCCCCTGGGATTCTCTCTTCACTCCCCGATTCTCCACCCCTGAGCTGGTGAATCGGGGAGGGTGAATTCTGACACGGATCGCCAGTGAAGCGCTGAGATCGCAGCTTCGTAAACTGTCCGTTTCTGTGTCAGTCCATGAGGATTCTCTGTGTGCGGATCTCATCACGTACCCCAACCCCCCCCCCCCCCCGATTATCTCTGTTTCATAAACTGGCACCTTTGTGTTGGTCTATCACATAAAATCCCGATAAAATACATTCACGTTTTTTTGATTGCAACATGACAAAATGTGGAAAATCTCAGGGGGTATGAATACTTTTTCAAGGCACTGTATGAGGCCACGATACAGCAAGTCATCAGATCCCTTGTGATATCACTTGCTCTTGTGTTTTAAATATCTTCTCTTACATATTTTTCCCGATTTACCTTTTTATTGAATCCCCCGGAACATGAACATTCTGCTTTTGGTGCGCCGCAATCCTGGAGACGCATTAACCTGATTGATCCTTTTTTGCGGGATAAGTTCCATTTTAATATTTGAATATATCGGCAGAGAGGACGGCATTGAAGAATTTGTTCATTTCCAGTAACATTGCAAATCCCTTGGAGTCAGATATTGACCGAGCGCCGTCTCCAGCCATAGAGGATCCACGCCGATCTATTGGGTAATTGCTGCCCTCCTGTGGCCATTGTGTGTTCCCACAGGCAGTATAATGGAGATTCACCAATCAGCCATAACTTTATAACCGCTGACAGGTAAACTGAATAACATTAATTATCTTGTTACAATGGCATCTGCAAGTGGGTGCAGGTTGGGCAGCAAGTGAACATGTTGTCCCTAAAGTTGATGTGTTGAAAGCAGAAAAACTGTTTATCGCAGTTTGTTGTGTATGGGGGGGCTGTGTAGTGGCACACCGGTCAGGGTGCCCATGCTGACCCGTGACTACAGCCAAAAGCACTTGCAATGGGCAAGTGAGCATCAGAACTGGAGCATGGAGCAATGGATGAAGGTGGCCTGGCCTGATGAATGACGTTTTCTTTTCCATCATGTGGATGGCCGGGTGCATCACATACCTGGGGAAGAGATGGCACCAGGATGCGGTATGGGAAGAAGGCAAGCCAGAGGAGGCATTGTGATGCTTTGGACGATGTTCTGCTGGGAAACCCTGGCTCCTGCCATTCATGGGGATGTTACTATGACATGTACCACCTACCTAAACATTGTTGGTGACCAATTAGACCCTTCATGAAAACGGTATTCCCTGATGGCAGTGTCCTCTTCCAGCAGGATAATATGCCCCGCAACACTGCAGACATGGTTCAAGAATGGTTTGAGGAACACAACAACCAAGTCAAGGTGTTGACCTGGCCCCCAAATTCTCCAGATCTCAATCCAATTGAGCTTCTGGTGTGATGTGATGGAAAAACAAGTCAGATCCATGGAGGCCCCCACCTCACAACTTACAGGACCTAAAAGGTCTACTGCCGACAGCTTGGTGCCAGATACCACAGCGTACCTTCAGAGGTCTAGTGGACCGGGTCAGGGCCGCAAAAGGGGGACCTACCCAATATTAGGTGGGTGGCCATAAAGTTATGGCTGGTTGGTGTAAATCGCCAGCTCCATCTAGTGGTCAGAATTCGGTACATTTTCTGATTGAAGTAACTCAGGAAAATGTACCTCAGTTTGCCTGCTAAATGGAGATGAGGAACATAGGAAGTCATAGTATTAGAGAAAACGCTGAGAAAAATAAAGCAACATGGATGAATGCAGGTGACATCGTCCTGAAACAATATTGGAGTGGACTGGATGTATACACAGTATCTCACAAAAGTCAGTACACCCCTCACATTTTTGTAAATATTTTCTTTTATCTTTTCATGTGACAACACTGAAGAAATGACACTTGTCTACAATGTAAAGTAGTGAGTGTACAGCTTGTATAACAGTGTAAATTTGCTGTCCCCTCAAAATAACTCAACACACAGCCACTAATGTCTAAACTGCTGGCAACAAAAGTCAGTACACCCCTAAGTGAAAATCTCCAAATTGGGCCCAAAGTGTCAATATTTTGTGTGGCCACCATTATTTTCCAGCACTGTCTTAACCCTCTTGGGCATGGAGTTCACCAGAGCTTCACAGGTTGCCACTGGAGTCTCTTCTACTCTTCCATGACGACATCACAGAGCTGGTGGATGTTGGAGACCTTGTGCTCCTCCACCTTCCATTTGAGGATGTCCCACAGATGATCAATAGGGTTTAGGTCTGGAGACATGCTTGGCCAGTCCATCACCTTTACCCTCAGCTTCTTTAACAAGGCAGTGGTGGTCTTGGAGGTGTGTTTGGGGTGGTTATCATGTTGGAATACTGCCCTGCGGCCCAGTCTATGAAGGGAGGGGATCATGCTCTGCTTCAGTATGTCACAGTACATGTTGGCATTCATGGTTCCCTCAATGATCTGTAGCTCCCCAGTGCCGGCAGCACTCATGCAGCACCAGACCATGACACTCCCACCACCATGCTTGACTGTAGGCAAGACACACTTGTCTTTGTCCTCCTCACCTGGTTGCTGTGCGTCAGTATGTCTCTGTGTGCGGAGGAGAGAGAGACGCGCGCCCACTGATTGGGGCATGTCAGCTCCTCTCGCGCCGTCTCCCTCCCTGCCCCCAGACCGTGTTGCGACATGGGAACTGTAGTGTCCCACGCCTCGTGTCATCCTTGTGACGATTCGCACATGCGCCGTGCGGTGCACCTGCGTCAGACGCAAATTGTATAACATTCACCTGCCTATATATAGCGCCTTTACACCACACTATATTGCCAGACACTCCAAGGGTAGCCATGTTAGAAATTTTCTATACATAAGGTAAAGTTCTATATCAAACTCCTCTCCTTCATTTCTTACCCTCTGGTATATTACCATAGTCCCTATTATCTTTTATTTCCCAGCTTACGTTCTTAATTATTTTTATATTTCTTTACTTGCTGCCGTGTTGGTAACTTTACCCCCCCCCCATATTTGAGGGGGGCAGGTGATCTGCAGCAGGCATTGGTCACCTTCGTAAATAAGATGACCTGTCTCTTTTTATGTTAGTTTATAATATGAACTGTGTTTTTTTTTCATCCTTGCCTTCAAATCTTGATCTATATAGCTTTGCCCCTGTAGAAAATTTCCTCTAAAAAAAATACATTTTATTTTACCCTGCAGTTATTCTTTATACAGTTTCCTGACAGACCTTGGTCTGCAAATCCTGGCACCTTTTGATACTGTATCTCTTTATTAATTGTCCTTTTGAATGTAAGTAAGCTCTTCTTCTTTCTGATATATATATTAAATACTCCACACCTGTTTGTGTTTAGTCCCAGCACCTTCTGTTGATGATCTCAGACCCTTATGTCTTAATTCCCTACCTTCCACACTTTTCATCTTCCCATTCTAACACCCACCTTTCTTTTCTCCCCTTACCTTAACCCACACCCCCTTCTTCCCTTCCCCTTCCCTTTTCCCTCCCTTCCTTCTTTCCTTCTCCTCCCCCTCCCTCCCCCTTACCCCATCCTTACCTTCCCCACTTCCCCTTTTTTCCCCCCTTTCCCCCCCCCTTTACCTTCCTTTTCCCCTACATCCCCTTTCCCTCCCCTCTCCCTCCCCCCCTTCTCCCTTCCCCTTTGTCATTTCTCTTTCATTTACCTCCCCTCCCCTTAGCCCATCCCCTGTTTTCCCTCCTCTTCTTCATTCACCTTACCCACTATTATTTAAGTATTTTTAATTCAATTATCACCCACACTTGTATCACTTCTCTGGCTAGATTCCAGCTGAAAAGCTCTTCTCGGCCTCATTTGGCACCTTTTATGTGCACCACTCAGTGAGGGTTTCCCCTCTTGAGTCGCAGGCATGAAATCTTCATATGGGTGAGCGTTTGTTGATGGGCTCGCCGGTCGACAGTATACCCTACTGTACCTTTACCTTATTATTTCATTATTATGTATTACACTTCAAGTCAATGTAATGCTTTTTTTGTTCTGTTCTATGCAGCGTTACATCTAATTGTTTTCAAAACATCCCCTGATGAGCCCAGAGTGGCGAAACATGTCGGGACAACCACTCCAACGCTGCTACCGAGTGATTATATTTTATTATCTGTTTTAAATTATTATGCCGTGTACACACGAGCGGACTTTACGGCAGACTTTGCCCGGCAGACTGGATTTCGTCAGACAATTCGATCGTGTGTGGGCTCCAGCGGACTTTGTTTTCTCAAAAGTTGGACGGACTTAGATTTGAAACATGTTTTAAATCAATCCGCCGAAATCGAGTCCGGTCGAAAAGTCCGCTCGGCTGTATGCTAGTTCGACGGACAAAAAGCCACGCTAGGGCAGCTATTGGCTACTGGCTATGAACTTCCTTGTTTTAGTCCGGTGTACGTCATCACGTACGAATTCGAAGGACTTTGGTGGATTGTGTGTAGGCAAGTCCGTTCATTCAGAAAGTCCGTCGTAAAGTCCGTCGAAAAGTCCACCGAGTAAAGTCTGCCGCAAAGTCCGCTCGTGTGTACGCGGCATAAGATGCATCTTTGTGCGCATAACCTATATTGAAACTTTTTAATTATGTTTTGTATGTAACAATACAAATCTTGTAATTCTACATACTTACTGTAGAGCATTATTATGACTTTCTTTCTTTGTTGGCACCCTTAAAAATCCCGTCAAATAATTTCCCTGTTTACAGCTTCACAGGTTGTCACTGGAGTCCTCTTCCCCTCCTCCATGATGACATCACAGAGCTGGTGGATGTTAGAGACCTTGCGCTCCTCCACCTTCCGTTTAAGGATGTCCCACAGATGATCAATAGGGTTTAGGTCTGGAGACATGCTTGGCCAGTCCATCACCTTTACCCTCAGCTTCTTTAGCAAGGCGGTGGTGGTCTTGGAGGTGTGTTTGGGGTGGTTATCATGTTGGAATACTGCCCTGCGGCCCAGTCTCTGAAGGGAGGGGATCATGCTCTGCTTCAGTATGTCACAGTACATGTTGGCATTCATGGTTCCCTCAATGATCTGTAGCTCCCCAGTGCCGGCAGCACTCATGCAGCCCCAGACCATGACACTCCCACCACCATGCTTGACTGTAGACAAGACACACTTGTCTTTGTCCTCCTCACCTGGTTGCCCCCACACACGCTTGTCACCATCTGAACCAAATAAGTTTATCTTGGTCTCATCAGACCACAGGACATGGTTCCAGTAATCCATGTCCTTAGTCTGCTTGTCTTCAGCAAACTGTTTGCGGACTTTCTTGTGCATCATCTTTAGAAGAGGCTTCCTTCTGGGATGACAGCCATACAGACCAATTTGATGCAGTGTGCGGCGTATGGTCTGAGGACTGACAGGCTGACCCCCCCCCACCCCTTCAGAAAAATGAGGGGAATAACTGCGCTACGGTGAAATACATAAACAATAACAATTAAAGCTGCGGTTCCTCTATGTAACACAAACACAGTGAAATTAAATGAGAAAAAAAGGGGGTTGAATCGCGCTAAAACAGATTGGTGATCATACACATCATCACCAAACCAAATATTTAGAACTAAGTGAAGATTTCCTCTTTAGTGTATACATAATACACAAAACACATGTCAAATGAATAATCAATCCAAAAAAATGTTCAGAGTGGTAATAAAAAGTCCATGTATAAAAAAATAAATCACCCAAGTGATATGAAAATATCTTAAAAAAGTCCCAAAAAACATAAATTCTTGCTGTGAGAAGAAAAAAGCGCGCTTGCTCCACCACCGTGAAATCAGACTGGCCGCTTACCAGAAACTCATGATCCCCCGTCACAGAGGATCAGAGAAAGCTGTTTGTTAATACTGCTTCGAGCCACGACCAATGGATCAGAGACCTTCTACCGAGACGGGACATCAAAGACTGCAGGGTCAGGCTAAAGGTGTTCACACTGACAGGTACTCAGACATCAGCCCACAGCATTGCAGATCCGGTCATAGAAGGAAAAAAGGCTCCATATAGTGTAAAATCATTGACTTTATTGGATAAGTAAAAAGTTAAACTCACATGTTAGTAGACAATAGTAGGCATGTAGTGTATTCTGGAGCGCCGGCCGGAAGCTCACAGACAGCCCGTCCTACTGGAAACAACAGCAGCAATGGGAGGCGACGAGAACACGTCGCTCTGCCCTACGCGGCGTTTCGTGATAGAGTCACATCATCCAGGGGCACGGGCGGCGCGTCTCGTCACCTCCCCTTATAGTACTAAGAGCCTGACCAAGCCTCGCTTTGAATTCCACTCCATCGGCAGACTCAGGGCCGTCTTAAATATTGATTGGACCCCGGGCAAAACTTTTCTTGGGCCCCCCCCCCACGCAATTTCGCTCTCCACCTGCTCTGAGACATACAATAAATAGCAGCTATGCTCAAAATCAGTTTACTGAATCAGATCAGGCAGCTATTGTGATCGGTTGCCAGAGGTTAGTGTATCATTACCGCTCACTGACTGGTTGCTAGAGGTTACAGCACACATTACGGCTCACTGATTAGTTGCTAGAGGTTACAGCACATGATTTCTGCTTGTTGATTGGCTGCTAGAGATTACTGTGGATATGACCTCAGGGGGGCGTGATATACATATAAATGTCACCGGCCACCGCCATTTACATATGAATGCTGCCACCATTTACATATAAATGCCGGTAATTTGCATGTAAACACAGGGTCTGCAGGTGAGTCATCTGTACACAAAAGGACAGAGCTGGGCAGCATTAGTAGCAGCACTTCACATTGAGATATTGGGACACAGCACGGGACTAAAACCTCAAGGGACGAGGGAATTTAAACCTGGATAGTTGGCAGGTATGAGGCAGCTGCTTTGGGCCCCCAACAATGACAGGGCCCAGGGCAGCTGCCCCTTTTGCCCTGCCTTAAAAACGGCCCTGGGCAGACTTGCACAAAAAATTGAAAAGTCCCAAGCGCTGATTGGTGCCTCACTAAACCAAGCCTCACTGTGAATGCCGAATCATCAGCGAGCCTACCCAGGTCGGATAATCCCAAACACTGAGTGGTGTCAGGTGCGCAAGTGTGTGCACAATCACCAGAGAAAGAATTCATCATGAATTGCAATAAACCGCTGGCTGGAAGGGGGGATAAGGTCAGGTATCTGGGAACCATAAAACTCATATGGAGATAGGTACCCCAAAAAAGCTATAAAATGTCAGCAAAATACTAAAATTATCAAGTCAATCAGTGATAGAAATAAAATAAACTATAGGTAATAGAGCTGTGTATCCTTGCGAACACACAGAAGTCATACCTATATTGTGTAAATAAAATAAAGGCAAAAAAGCCTCAAAGTAATCCTAAACAAATAGGTCCTATCTAGCAGCACTGTCCGTGTCACATGTGACCGGAACTGGCTTATAAAAGACATAAGGAGACATGTCAATAGAAAGCACAGTGGCCACCTAGTGGCCATATTTAAATAGGCACAGCACTGTAGAGCCATGTCAGAAAACTAATCCCAATGGATATATTAAATCAAATGGAACCAATAAACCTAATCGTGACTGTAATAGGACCCAAGTCCCACAGATTCGTCTTGAGGAAAATATTGATAGAGAAACATTCCAAGAATATATCCCAAAAGACAAATAAACAATATTTATTAATAATATTGATATTTTTAAACGGATCCTTATTTTAAGTTTTTTTTAGATTTTTTAGTTTTAAAAAAAAGAAAAGTTGGATGGGCCATGGAAAGATAATAAAGGATGGTATGTTTACCCCGCCACCTCATTAATGGGGCTATGTGGATGGTCTAGATCAGTGTCTCTCAACTCCAGTCCTCAAGGCGCCCCAACAGGTCATGTTTAAGGATTTCCCTCAGATGAAACGGCTGTGGTAATTACTAAGGCAGTGAAACTGATCAAATCACCTGTGCAAAATAATGGAAAGCCTGGAAACATGACCTGTTGGGGTGCCTTGAGGACTGGAGTTGAGAAACACTGGTCTAGATGGATGGGAAGTCAAAGCATAGGCCTTCAAAAAATTCACCAAGGGCACAGTTTGAACATCGAAATACAATACCATCTCTCAAACGCAGCTCATCCAAGTACCTAGAAATTGAACTGCATACTTCATGTATATTGATTAATGGCAAAAAATTGTATCCCTCCTTAGGAATTATTAATAAAGGCATTTACGTCCACATCGACATTCATGCCGTGTGGTACATAGCTTTTGAGCCTGTGGATCCAGGACATCTCACTCTTAGAGATCTCCCTGACCAACAGGCTACCTCGCCAGTGTGGTTTATACTTATCAATACCCACAAACAGGGTATTGGAGGGGTCCCTGTTATGTACCTGGTCGTAGTGTCTGGACACAGGGTGCTTGTCATAACCTCTCTTAATATTCCCTATATGTTCGTTTAGACGAACCCACAATGCCCTTTTGGTCCTCCCCACATCCTGAAGCCCACAGGGGCACTGTAAGAGATAGACCACCCCTACCGAGGTGCATGTAATAAAGGGTTTGATATCATATGATCTTAAAGTGCTAGTAGATGTAAACTGGGTAACTCGCCTAGCTCTATTGGCGTTTAGAGAGCAAACCTGGCATCTTCCACATTTATAATATCCTGTGAGGTTTTGGAGAAAGTTGCGATTCTCACATGGAGGATCTTGGACAGAGGGAGCTACCTTACTCCCAAGGGAGGCCACCCCCCCTAAAGACCACTCTAGGTCTAACTGGTAAGATTGAGCTCAGAACTCTGTTAATACCCAACAGATGCCAATGTTTCTGTATCAATTGTTTAATATCGCGATGCTGTACCGAATAGGTGGTAATAAACGGCACAGCATCTGATACAATGGCATTATGTCGGGGTACATCAGACAAAAGTGTGAGTCTGTCTCGTGCCATTTTCACGGCCAGAGACAGAGATGCACAGTCATATCCCTTCTCGATGAACCTATCCATAAGAATGGATGCTTGTTCATCAAAGGTAGTAACGTCTGAGCAATTATGTCTCAGACGTAAAAATTGGCCCTGGGGGATAGCTCTGAGCCAAGGCTCGTGGTGACAACTATCCACCGGGATATAAGAGTTCCTGTCGGTCACCTTGAAGTGAGTTGATGTCACAAAGTGGTCCTCCACTATCTGGATCTTCAGATCCAGAAAGTGGATAGTGACACGACTGGCCTCAAAATTGAACCTAATACCCCTGTTATTATTGTTTAAAGATGTCATGAAGTTCTGTAGCTCCGATTCACAACCATCCCAGAGGAGGAGGATGTCGTTAATGTATCTGGCCCACAGGAGCACCTCCGATCTCCTGGGTGCATCAACGACGTCCTCCTAACACTTGGCCATGAAAAGGTTGGTCAAGCTCGGAGCATATTTTTCCCTCATGGCCACACCACGATCTTGGCGGTAAAACTGGTTCTCAAGCCAAAAATAATTATGGCTAGTGACATAATACAGTAAAGTTCCATGATGAAATTAATTTGTGCAGGAGGTAGGCCAGAGTCACGGGTGAGAAACAGCTCTACCGCTTGGAAACCCAGGTGTTGAGGGATAGTAGTGTACAATGAAGACACATCGGCCGTCACCATCCAGAGTCCCTCCTTAGGGGAAATGTTGGAAAGCAAATTAATCACATGTTTGGTGTCCTTGATAAATGAAGGTATCCTAGAGACCAAAGGTTGCAAAAAATGGTCGATATATTTGCCCACCCGGGACGTGATAGAATCTATCCCACTCACAATGGGACGTCCCGGGGGGCAAACAGGATCCTTATGGACCTTCGGGAGGTAGTAAATGACCTGAGTGCGAGGTGCACTAGGGACCAGAAATCGTCTTTCCTTGTTATTTAATATACCTCTCCGGAAACCAACCTCTACGATAGATTCAAGCTCCTTTTTATATCTGACCAGAGGGTTTCTTTGTAAAACCGTGTAAGTCTCGGTGTCATCAACCAACCGATGCATTTCCCTCTGATAGTCACAACGATCTAGGATTACAATCCCCCCACCCTTGTCAGCTGGTCTAATGACGAGGGATTTGTTGTGACAAAGGGATTTCAATCCAACTTGTAGATCCTTATGCAAATTTGCCTTCTTGACCCTGATCTGCACAAGGTCGCGAAGGACAACATCTCTGAATACCCGAATGGCCGGAGCCACGGGGCCAGGAGGATTGAAAAGAGAGGCATTAGAGAGGTTGGAATGTTGGTATTCTCCTCTCATTACATTACCCACCCCATTTATAGGGTTAGATAACATATAACGTTTAATGTGCAACTTTCAAGTGAATTTGTGCACATCCATATAGGTTTGAAACTTGCTCAAGCTCCTAGGTGGAGCAAATTTCAAACCTTTATCCAACAGTCTCTTCTCGGGATCAGTTAGAGTCTGTTTGGATGAATTGAAAATGCCAGTTCCTAGGTCCTTTTTCTTTTTGGATGCCTGGACCCGCCTCCCCCCTCTGACTCCTCTTTTCGTTCTACGGAGCGTTTGGCTGTCCGTGAATCCCTGGGAAAACCCCAATTTTGATTATTTCTGCCATCAGAGGGACCAGGGTATTGTGGTCAACCTCTGCAGCAATGCTGGCAGCACTCATACGTCTATTTTCCAAAGACAACCTCTGGATATGACGCTGAGCACATGCACTCAAACTTCTTTGGTGGACCATGGCGAGGCCTGTTCTGAGTGGAACCTGTCCTGTTAAAACGCTGTATGGTCTTGGCCACCATGCTGCAGCTCATTTTCAGGGTCTTGGTAATCTTCTTATAGCCTAGGCCATATTTATGTAGAGCAACCATTCTTTTTTTCAGATCCTCAGAGAGTTCTTTCCCATGAGGTGCCATGTTGAACTTCCAGTGACCAGTATGAGAGAGTGAGAGCGATAACACCAAATTTAACACACCTGCTCCCCATTCATACCTGAGACCTTGTAACACTAACGAGTCACATGACACCGGGGGAGGAAAAATGGCTAATTGGGCCCAATTTGGACATTTCCACTTAGGGGTGTACTCACTTTTGTTGCCAGTGGTTTACAAAATTAATGGCTGAGTGTTGAGTTATTCTGAGGGGACAGCAAATTTACATTGTTATACAAGCTGTACACTCACTACTTTACATTGTAGCAAAGTGTCATTTCTTCAGTGTTGTCACATGAAAAGATAGAATAAAATATTTACAAAAATGTAAGGGGTGTACTCACTTTTGTGAGATACTGTATATATACTGTACATAGTAGAAGGTCCTCAAGCGGCTAATCACCTACCGGTGTATATTACCCACCCTCCCCACATGGTCACTAGGGATGAGCTTTAATAAATATATACAGTCAGTCTCGTATATATATATATCCACTTTATCCAGTTTAGCTAGATGTGACTGCAGTCCGTTCCTGGTGTACTGTTTCTAATATACTTCAGGCGGTGTACACAGTATACAGTGCTGTGCACCCATAGTGCAGTTGCTCATACTTTTCTGGTTGTCAATACAGTGCACCCATAGTTGTTAATAAACTTCTGTTGGTGTACACTGTACCTTGCACCCCTAGTGCAGTTGCTACTACTTTCCTGGTGGTGTACACAATATATACAGTGCACCCATAGTTGTTATTAAACTTCTGTTGGTGTACATAGTACCGTGCTCCCCTAGTGCAGTTGCTACTACTTTCCTGGTGGTGTACACAGTACACAATACAGTGTAGTGTTTTTTGGCTAAACAAAATTTACAGAATGTCCGGAAGGCCACCAAGGAGAGGCAGACGCTCACAGGCCACTAAAAGAGGGCAAGCAGGCTCTGTGTCTACAGTCAACAGTGCTGGACACGGTGCATCCTCAGCACGTGGCTGCGGGACACGCTTGTCCTTTTTTCCTGCAGCTGGCCGTGTTATTGAGCCACAACATGCAGAAGAGTTGGTGGAATGGATAACAAAGCCCTCCTCATCCTCTTCATCCTCTGTCACCCAGGTTCAGAGTAGTTTGCCTGCCAATGCAGCTGCCAAAGCGGCCTATTCCATCGGCTCCATGTCAACAGTCACTCCTTCCCTTGCCCCACCATCATGCACGGAGGAGTCCCCCGAACTCTTCGACCACAGTGTTGGGTACATGCTGCAGGAGGATGCGCAGCAATTTAAAGGCTCTGATGATGGTACCCAGGTTGAGGAAGGGAGTAACGTCAGCCTAGAGAGAGGGGGTGCCCAAGAAGGTCAAGAAACTGGCAGTCATGTTCCCCCAGCTGCAGCATACTGCCAAGTTTGCTCCAGTGACGAGGAGGGAGGGGTTGATAAGTGTCACTGACTCAACTTGGGTGCCTGATAGAAGAGAGGAGGAGGCACATCTCCAACGAGGTAGGATACCCTCCAGGAGGCAGCTTAAGGGCAGCCACCTTATTGCATCACACCGCAGAGCTAAGCAGGTGCAGGGCGCTGCTGACTCCGCATATTTTGAAAAGTTCTTTGGTGTGGGCCTTTTTTGACACGTGTGCAGCAGATCTCACCATTGCTGTTTGCAACATATGTCTGAAGCGTATCAAGCGTGGCCAAAACAGCAGCCGCTTGGGCACCACATGCTTGACCAGACATATGACAACTTCCCATGCAGTCCATTGGCAACAGCACTTAAAAGACCCACATCAAAGAACAATGCGGACCTCTCCTTGCTCCTCATCAGCTGGGATCTCCAACCCCACTATACCTCCAGTCCTCTCAGAAACCTGCACTGAGAGGAATGAAGGTATAGAAATAGTTGTCCCCAGCCATCCACATGCTCAGCGTCTGAATGCTAGCTTGGCCAAATTGCTAGCACTGCAACTGCTGCCTTTTCATCTGGTAGACTCTGCCCCCTTTCGTAAATTTGTGGAATGTGCGGTACCTCAGTGGCAGGTTCCCAAACGCCATTTCTTTTCACGGAAGGCCATTCCGGCTCTCTACCAGCATGTGGAAGGCAATGTTTTGGCCTCATTGGACAGGGTGGTCAGCAGTAAGGTGCATATTACTGCTGACTCATGGTCCAGCAGGCATGGACAGGGACATTACCTTTCTTTCAGGGCGCACTGGGTAACTCTGCTGGCAGCTGGGAAGAATGCAGGACAGGGTTCAGTATTGTTGGAGCTTGTTATGCCACCATGCCTCCAAAATGCTAGTGGTGATTCTGCCACAGCTCTCTCCTCCACCCCCTCCTCTTCTTCTTCCTCTATGGCCTCTTCCTCTGCAGATTTCTTCTCTGAACCAGCGGTGCTCCATAGGCGTTCAAGGGGCTACGCAAGCACTCAGGCAATAAGATGCCATGTTGAGTTGGTCTGCTTAGGGGACATAAGCCACACTGGGGCAGAGATTCTGTCAGCTCTTCAGGGGCTGGCTCAGAGGTGGTTGACGCCACGCCAGCTTCAGCCAGGAATGGTTGTATGCGACAATGGCACCAACCTCCTCTCCGCCCTCCAACAGGGACACTTGACCCATGTTCCCTGTTTGGCTCACATCCTGAATTTGGTGATGCAGCAGTTCTTGAGCAGGTACCCAGGCTTACAGGATCTCCTGAGGCAGGCCAAGAAAGTCTGTGGTCATTTCCGCCGGTCATATAATGCCAGTGCTCGGCTGGCTGACATTGAAAGAGAATGCAACCTGCCCAAGAACCGCCTCATTTGTGACAAGCCCACCAGGTGGAACTCAACGTTGGCAATGCTGCAGCGGCTGCGCACACAGCTGGGGGCCATCAATGAGTACCTGTGTGAGTATGGCACCAGGACAGGGTCAGGGGAGCTTGGCCTTTTTTTGCCATGCCAGTGGCTACTGATCAAGGATGCATGCACTGTCCTGTCACCATTTGAGGAGGCCACGAGGATGGTGAGCAGTGACAGTGCATGCATTAGTGATACTGTCCCTCTTGTCTTCCTGTTGGAGCACACGCATTGTGGAATAATGGACAGGGCACTTGAAGCAGAACAGCGGGAGGAAGAGGAGGACTTCCTTACCTCTCAAAGCCCCCTTTATTCAGCATGGAGGTGATTGTGTCAGCATGGAGGTGGAGGATAACACTCAGCATCAGCAGCAGTCTTCAAGGGATCGTTTGCAGTCCCCAGAAACCCATGGACTTGTATGTGGCTGGGAGGAGGTGGTTGAGGATCATGTAATCCTTAGTGACCCAGAGGACTCAGGATCGAATGCCTCTGCAAACCTATGCTGCATGGCCTCCCTGATCCTGCAAAGCCTTCAAAAGGACCCTAGAATTTGTGGTATCAAGGAGAGGGATCATTACTGACTGGCAACCCTTATTGGTCCACGTTACAAGGCTAAGGTTGCAGAACTTAACCAGCCTTCGCAGAGGGAGCAGAGGATGAAACATCTTCGGGAGGCCTTGCAGAAATGTTTGTGCAATGCGTTTCCAGAGCCTAGAAGGTTACAATTTTCTGGTGCTGAACAACAGGTTGCTGAGGCTTCATTCAGTCACAGAGCAGTGGAGAAGGTGGCCGGCTGACCGATGCCTTCAGGCAATTTTTCAGTCCTCAGCGCCCAGGTCTGATCGGTTCCAGCAACCATCGCCAGCATCTGAATTACATGGTGCAGGAATATCTAGGGGCAAGATCAGACTTGGAGACCTTTCCACCAGAACATCCACTAGGTTACTGGGTCTTGAGGATGGACCACTGGCCAGAGCTTGCTCAATATGCAATTAAGCTACTTGGCCTGTCCTGCATCCAGCGTTATTTCTGAACGCACATTCAGTGCTGCTAGAGGCTTTGTAACCGATCACAGAATGTGCCTGTCCACAGACTCTGTTGATCGGCTCACATTCATAAAAATGAATCGGTCTTGGATCACCAGCTACCAAGCACCTGACGCTGATGTAACCAAATGATTTTTCTATGGATGTGGGATCCCTTGAAGACTGCATATGCTGAGTGACTATCCTATTATGCTGAGTGACTATCCTATTCCTCCTCAATTTTCATGATGATAGCTTCTAAGAATATTTTCGGTTCAGGGCACCACCACCACTACCTAAGGCCCAATTTTTCTGCCCCTGTTTAACAGAGGCGCATAATTACAATTTTTGATCAAATATTTAACCGCAGGGCTTGTTCCTGCGCTCCACAAGAGTATCTGTGAGGGGTTAAAATGTTGTGGCACCACCACCACTGCCTAAGGCCCAATTTTTCTGCCCCAGTTTAACAGGGGCATGTAATTAAAATTTTTGACAAAAAATATTTAACAGCAGGGCTCGTTCCTGCGCTCAACAAGTGTATCTGTGAGGCTTACAGTGTTGTGCCACCACCACCACCACCACCGCCTAAGGCCCAATTTTTCTACCCCTGTCTAACAGGGGTGCGTAATTACAATTTGTGATCTAATATTTCACAGTAGGGCCTGTTCCTGCACTCAACAAAAGTATCTGTGAGGCTTTACAGTGTTGTGCCACCACCACCGCCTAAGGCCCAATTTTTCTGCCCTTGTTTAACAGGGGCATGTCATTACAATTCTTGATATAATATTTCACAGCAGGGCCCGTTCCATCGCCTACCAAAAGTAACTGTGAGGGTTTACAGTGTTCTGGTACCACCAACACCTAAGGCCCAATTTTCCACAGAGTGTATAGGGCAGGCCGTATAGTATATACAGGCGGTCAGCTATTTTCAAACATCCGTCTTACAAACTTCTCCTACTTATAAATGAAGGGAGACAACAGGAAGTGAGAGGAAATCTACCCCTAGGAAGGGAAATTCTCTCCTGTAAGAGTTAATATGGGAAAAAGGTTTCTCCCCACTGATGCTTTATCACCAATCCTTGTTTCCCTAATAATCCCAAATTTTCAAAATCCAATTGTCATTGGGGCAGAAAGTGAGGTGAAATCTTCTGAACAGGGGCGCAGACAGCAAAACAAATGTTACAGGGGTGATGATAACCCTTCCCTATATTATCCAAAAAGCTTAAAAATAGATTTTTTTGGCTGGGGCTACACTTACAAAATGTACCTTTTCCCAATTACAAACAGATTCAACTTAAGAACAAACCTACAGTCCCTGTCTTGTTTGTAACCCGGGGACCAACCTGTATACTGCTGCTGTTCAGAGTATATAGGCAACATTACATTACAGCTGCAAGCAGTTTTAAATGATTTTTTTTCCTTTAGAAATGTCATTTTGTGCAGGGACTGTTCTAAACATGGACAAATGTGCCACTTTACAGGCATACTATAGACACCCCCAGGTACG
This sequence comes from Lithobates clamitans, assembly GCA_037952925.1. Lineage (NCBI taxonomy): Eukaryota > Metazoa > Chordata > Amphibia > Anura > Ranidae > Lithobates > Lithobates clamitans. The sequence goes on along the minus strand of JBBGZY010001389.1, from coordinate 94,312 downwards.
ATATTTAAAGGAATATTACACTTTTATTGTTTCACTTTAAGCATTATTAAAATCACTGCTCCTGAAAAAAACGCCCGTTTTTAAAACTTTTTTTTGCACTGATACATGTCCCCTGGAACACTTTTTATGACAATAACTTGCATATTAGCCTTTAACCACTTGAGCCCCGGACCATTATGCTGCCTAAGGACCAGAGGTCTTTTTCCAATTTGGCACTGCGTCGCTTTAACTGCTAATTGCGCGGTCATGCAATGCTGTACCCAAACGAAATTTGCGTCCTTTTCTTCCCACAAATAGAGCTTTCTTTTGATGGTATTTGATCACCTCTGCGGTTTTTATTTTTTGCGCTATAAACGGAAAAAGACCGAAAATTTTGAAAAAAAAAGATATTTTCTACTTTTTGTTATAAAAAAAATCCAATAAACTAAATTTTAGTCATACATTTAGGCCAAAATGTATTCGGCCACATGTCTTTGGTAAAAAAAATGTCAATAAGCGTATATTTATTGGTTTGCGCAAAAGTTATAGCGTCTACAAACTAGGGTACATTTTCTGGAATTTACACAGCTTTTAGTTTATGACTGCCTATGTCATTTCTTGAGGTGCTAAAATGGCAGGGCAGTACAAAACCCCCCAAATGACCCCATTTTGGAAAGTAGACACCCCAAGGAAATTGCTGGGAGGCATGTTGAACCCATTGAATATTTATTTTTTTTGTCCCAAGTGATTGAAAAATGACAAAAAAAAAAAAAAAAAAAAATATTTACAAAAAGTCGTCACTAAATGATATATTGCTCACACAGGCCATGGGCCTATGTGGAATTGCACCCCAAAATACATTTAGCTGCTTCTCCTGAGTATGGGGATACCACATGTGTGGGACTTTTTGGGAGCCTAGCCGCGTACGGGGCCCCGAAAACCAATCACCGCCTTCAGGATTTCTAAGGGTGTAAATTTTTGCTTTCACTCTTCACTGCCTATCACAGTTTCGGAGGCCATGGAATGCCCAGGTGGCACAAAACCCCCCAAAATGACCCCATTTTGGAAAGTAGACACCCCAAGCTATTTGCTGAGAGGCATATTGAGTCCATGGAATATTTTATATTTTGACACAAGTTGCGGGAAAGTGACACTTTTTTTTTTTTTTTTTTTTTTTTTTCATAAAGTTGTCACTAAATGATATATTGCTCACACAGGCCATGGGCATATGTGGAATTGCACCCCAAAATACATTTAGCTGCTTCTCCTGAGTATGGGGATACCACATGTGTGGGACTTTTTGGGAGCCTAGCCGCGTACTGGACCCCAAAAACCAATCACTGCCTTCAGGATTTCTAAGGGTGAAAATTTTTGATTTCACTCTTTACTGCCTATCACAGTTTCGGAGGCCATGGAATGCCCAGGTGGCACAAAACCCCCCCAAATGACCCCATTTTGGAAAGTAGACACCCCAAGCTATTTGCTGAGAGGCATGGTGAGTATTTTGCAGCTCTCATTTGTTTTTGAAAATGAAGAAAGACAAGAAAAAACATTTTTTTTTTTCTTTTTTCAATTTTCAAAACTTTGTGACAAAAAGTGAGGTCTGCAAAATACTCACTATACCTCTCAGCAAATAGCTTGGGGTGTCTACTTTCCAAAATGGGGTCATTTGGGGGGGTTTTGTGCCACCTGGGCATTCCATGGCCTCCGAAACTGTGATAGGCAGTGAAGAGTGAAATCAAAAATTCACGCCCTTAGAAAGCCTGAAGGCGGTGCTTGGTTTTCGGGGTCCCGTACGCGGCTAGGCTCCCAAAAAGTCTCACACATGTGGTATCCCCGTACTCAGGAGAAGCAGCAGAATGTATTTTGGGGTGTAATTTCATATATTTCCATGGCATGTTTGAGCAATATATCATTTAGTGACAACTTTGTGCAAAAAAAAAAAAAAAAAAAAAAATTTGTCTCTTTCCCGCAACTTGTGTCGCAATATAAAATATTCCATGGACTCGACATGCCTCTCAGCAAATAGCTTGGGGTGTCTACTTTCCAAAATGGGGTCATTTGGGGGGGGTTTTGAACTGTCCTGGCATTTTATGCACAACATTTAGAAGCTTATGTCACACATCACCCACTCTTCTAACCACTTGAAGACAAAGCCCTTTCTGACACTTATTGTTTACATGAAAAAGTTTTTTTTTTTTGCAAAAAAATTACTTTGAACCCCCAAACATTATATATTTTTTTAAAGCAAATGCCCTACAGATTAAAATGGTGGGTGTTTCATTTTTTTTTTTCACACAGTAATTGCGCAGCGATTTTTCAAACGCATTTTTTGGGGAAAAAACACACTTTTTTTAATTTTAATGCACTAAAACACGCTATATTGCCCAAATGTTTGATGAAATAAAAAAGATGATCTCAGGCCGAGTACATGGATACCAAACATGACATGCTTTAAAATTGCGCACAAACGTGCAGTGGCAACAAAATAAATACATGTTTAAAAGCCTTCAAAAGCCTTTACAGGTTACCACTTTAGATTTACAGAGGAGGTCTACTGGAAAAATTACTGCACTCGATCTGGCCTTCGCGGTGATACCTCACATGCATGGTGCAATTGCTGTTTACGTTTGACGACAGACCGCCGCTTGCGTTCGCCTTAGCGCGAGAGCAGGGGGCGACAGGGGTGTTTTTTTTTTTTTTTTTTTTTCTTTATTATTTTTTTGCTTTTTTAATCTTACTTTTAAACTGTTCCTTTCATATTTTTTTTTTTAATCATTTTTATTGTTATCTCGGGGAATGTAAATATCCCCTATGATAGCAATAGGTAGTGACAGGTACTCTTTTTTGAAAAAATTGTGGTCTATTAGACCCTAGATCTCTCCTCTGCCCTCAAAGCAAATGACCACACCAAGATCGGTGTGATAAAATGCTTCCCCAATTTCCCAATGGCGCTATTTACATCCGGCGAAATCTAAGTCATGAAATACTCGTAGCTTCCGGTTTCTTAGGCCATAGAGATGTTTGGAGCCACTCTGGTCTCTGATCAGCTCTATGGTCAGCTGGCTGAATCACCGGCTGCATTCTCAGGTTCCCTGTTGAGACAGGAGAGCCAGAGAAAAACACGGAAGACGGTGGGGGGGGGGGGGGGCATTCCCTCCCACGGCTTGTAAAAGCAGTCTAGAGGCTAATTAGCCGCTAGGATTGCTTTTACATGAAAGCCGACCGCTGGCTGAAAAGAATGATACCAAGATGATACCTAAACCTGCAGGCATCATTCTGGTATAACCACTCAAAGTCGTGAATGGCGTACCTGAAGACAAAAAAATGGTTAACAATGGTTAACAATAAAGCACAGTAAAGTGTAAATAATTACACACCTGAAAAACAAACATGATAAAACATAATAACAATAACAATAACAATCAATAACAATAACAATAACAATAACAATAACAATCAATAACAATAACAATAACAATAACAATCAATAACAATAACAATAACAATAAAACATTGCAGAATAGAATACAGTAAAAAAGAGCAGAACAATAGAGAGAGAATAGAGAGAGAGAGAACAATAAAACAACAACTATTTTTTTTTATTTCATTTTTTTTTTTTTTTTTTACACTTTTTTTTGTAACTAACTTTTATAACGGTAACCGGTTCCAGGTTCGGGTCTCTCAAAATGCGATGGCATCTTGGGAGACCCTGTGAAAGTGTGCCTAGTCTGTGCAATGCTGTACCCTACGCTAATACTCAACTAGTGAATGGTAGCGTTCAAAACATTCACCAATGCAAAGACCAGGATTGTCAGGACAGGAGGGACAATAATAGCTGGTGTCACGTCTATATCCGCGCTTGCTGCAGACACGACATCTTTTTTGGGGGGTTCGCTGGGTAGGGGTACTCGGGAGGACATAAAAATGCCTCTCATGCAGCCGACTGCATTTGGTTGGGGATGTGAATGGGGGAAGTACGGGCGCTGCAGAAGCGGTGGGTTCCCAATTAGGATTGGCGAATGCAGCAGGAAGGGCACTATGGGCACGACGGGCCTGTGTTTGTCTTTTTGGTGGCAGCGGGACACTACTTGTGCTTGCCACCTCACCAGCTTGAACTGCACTTATGGGACTCGCCACGTCACCACGTGTTACTGTAGTGCTGGTTTGACTACGACCGGGGTGTACTAGGCCGCTGGCGCTTGCCAGTTCACCAAAACACTACCAAAAAACTGTTAGCGATCGCAGGGATCAGGCCTGACTCTGCGAACGCTGCAGTTATGCGTTTAGTGTTTTGTAAGTGACAGTGATCGATCGATACCGCACTTGGGTGGGCTGGGCTGGGCCGGGCGGAGGGGCAAAACGCAGGTGCTAGCAGGTATCTGGGCTGATCCCGCTAACACTGCGTTTTTGGGAACCCTAAACTGCTGGGGACACTAGTATAGATCTGATCGGATCAGATATTGATGCGATCAGATACTATACCACTAAGGGAGGTGTACAGTGCGTGCGTGGGTGTTAGCGGTACTGGCGCTAATCTGACGCTGCCTGGGGCTGGTGCTTGCCAGTTCACCAAAACGCTACAAAAAAAACTGTTAGCGATCGCAGGGATCAGGCCTGACTCTGCGAACGCTGCAGTTATGCGTTTAGTGTTTTGTAAGTGACAGTGATCGATCGATACTGCACTTGGGTGGGCTGGGCTGGGCCGGGCGGAGGGGCAAAACGCAGGTGCTAGCAGGTATCTGGGCTGATTCCGCTAACACTGCGTTTTTGGGAACCCTAAACTGCTGGGGACGCTAGTATAGATCTAATCGGATCAGATATTGATGCGATCAGATACTATACCACTAAGGGAGGTGTACGGTGCGTGCGTGGGTGTTAGCGGTACTGGCGCTAACCTGACGCTGCCTGGGGCTGGTGCTTGCCAGTTCACCAAAATGCTACCAAAAAAACTGTTAGCGATCGCAGGGATCAGGCCTGACTCTGCGAACGCTGCAGTTATGCGTTTAGTGCCTTGTAAGTGACAGTGATCGATCGATACTGCACTTGGGTGGGCTGGGCGGAGGCACAAAACGCAGGTGCTAGCAGGTATCTGGGCTGATCCCGCTAACACTGCGTTTTTGGGAACCCTAAACTGCTGGGGACGCTAGTATAGATCTGATCGGATCAGATATTGATCCGTTCAGATACTATACCACTAAGGGAGGCGCATGCTGCGTGTGTGGGTGTTAGCGGTACTGGCGCTAATTTGACGCTGCCTGGGGCGACGCATATCGCCGCCGGGCGATCGGGGGGCTAAACCTTTATTCGGTAATAAACGGCGGGTTCCCTGACACTATAAAAAATAAACAAACTAACCAGCGTCACCCGTATCGGTTATACGGTGATCAGTGGTGAAAGGGTTAACTAGGGGGCAATCAAGGGGTTAAAACATTTATTAGATAGTATATGGGGGTCCCTGACGCTATAAAACGCTGACGGCGAACCTAAATATTTACCTCACTAACTAGCGTCACCAGCGACACTAATACAGCGATCAGAAAAATGATCGCTTAGCGACACTGGTGACAGGGGGTGATCAAGGGGTTAAAACTTTATTAGGGGGGGTTAGGGGGGTACCCTAGACCTAAAGGGGGGTAATATACACTGTCCCAACACTGTCACTGTCACAAACTGACACTATGCAGTAATCAGAAAAAAAAAAAAAAAAAAAAAAAAAAAAACTGCTGGTGTCAGTTTGTGACAGGGGGGGGGGGGTGATTGGGGGGGGATCGGGGGGCGATCGGGGGGGGGATCGGGGTGATTTGTGTGCCTGGCATGTTCTACTGTGTGTGTAGTGTTTGGTGCACTCACATACTTGTCGTCTCTCCTCGGGCCGGAACGGAAAATACCGACCCGAGGGGAGATGACATCACTTCCTTTGCTGCTGTTTAGCATACAGCAGCAAAGGAATGATTTCATTGGCCGGCGGCGATCGCGAGGGGGGGGCCACGAACGGATGGTCTCCCCCTCATCACCGATCGCCGCTGGACAAACGACGACCGCCTCGGGCACCGGGGGGGGGTCCGATCGGACCCCCCACCCGCGGAAGGCAAATCACGTACATGTACGTGATTTTGCCTGTCCGTGCCACTTTGCCGACGTACATCGGCGTGAGGCGGTCGTCAAGTGGTTAAAATGAGCACTTTTGATTTTTCACGTTCGAGTCCCATAGACTTTAACGGGGTTTGCGTGTTCGCACAAATTTTTGGTCTGTTCGCATGTTCTGCCGCGAACCGGGGGGGGGGGGGGGGTGTTCGGCTCATCCCTAATGGTCACACATCATTACATTAACTTGTATTTAGATGACCATTGCCCAAGAATGAATATTGAATATGGATTCAAGCTTTCACTGAGGTCTTCAGATTTAATGATTTCTCTGTTCTCTGTGATCTGCAATATCCACTTGAAGACCAGGCGTTTTCTGGCACTTTTTTTTTTCACATGTAACAATCCTTTTCTTTTTGCTAGAAAATTACATTGGTGATCAGTGGGAAGAATGTTCCTTACATTGGTGGACAGTGGGAAGAATGTTCCTTACATTGGTGATCAGTGGGAAGAATGCTCCTTACATTGGTGATCAGTGAGAAGAATGTTCCTTACATTGGTGATCAGTGGGAAGAATGTCCCTTACATTGGTGATCAGTGAGAAGAATGTTCCTTACATTGGTGATCAGTGAGAAGAATGTTCCTTACATTGGTGATCAGTGGGAAGAATGTCCCTTACATTGGTGATCAGTGAGAAGAATGTTCCTTACATTGGTGATCAGTGAGAAGAATGTTCCTTACATTGGTGATCAGTGAGAAGAATGTTCCTTACATTGGTGATCAGTGAGAAGAATGTTCCTTACATTGGTGATCAGTGAGAAGAATGTTCCTTACATTGGTGATCAGTGGGAAGAATGTTCCTTACATTGGTGATCAGTGGGAAGAATGTTCCTTACATTTGTGATCAGTGGGAAGAATGTCCCTTACATTGGTGATCAGTGGGAAGAATATTGCTTACATTGGTGATCAGTGGGAAGAATGTCCCTTACATTGGTGATCAGTGAGAAGAATGTTCCTTACATTGGTGATCAGTGGGAAGAATGTCCCTTACATTGGTGATCAGTGGGAAGAATGTCCCTTACATTGGTGATCAGTGGGAAGAATATTCCTTACATTGGTGATCAGTGGGAAGAATGTTCCTTACATTGGTGATCAGTGAGAAGAATGTTCCTTACATTGGTGATCAGTGAGAAGAATGTTCCTTACATTGGTTGTCAGTGGGAAGAATGTTCCTTACATTGGTGATCAGTGAGAAGAATGTTCCTTACATTGGTGATTAGTGACAAGAATGCTCCTTACATTGGTGATCAGTGAGAAGAATGTTCCTTACATTGGTGATCAGTGGGAAGAATGTTCCTTACATTGGTGATCAGTGAGAAGAATGTTCCTTACATTGGTGATTAGTGACAAGAATGCTCCTTACATTGGTGATCAGTGAGAAGAATGTTCCTTACATTGTTGATCAGTGGGAAGAATGTTCCTTACATTGGTGATCAGTGGGAAGAATATTCCTTACATTGGTGATCAGTGGGAAGAATGTTCCTTACATTGGTGATCAGTGAGAAGAATGTTCCTTACATTGGTGATCAGTGGGAAGAATATTCCTTACATTGGTGATCAGTGGGAAGAATGTTCCTTACATTGGTGATCAGTGAGAAGAATGTCCCTTACATTGGTGATCAGTGGGAAGAATGTTCCTTACATTGGTGATCAGTGGGAAGAATGCTCCTTACATTGGTGATCAGTGGGAAGAATGCTCCTTACATTGGTGATCAGTGGGAAGAATGCTCCTTACATTGGTGATCAGTGGGAAGAATGTTCCTTACATTGGTGATCAGTGAGAAGAATGCCTCTTACATTGGTGATCAGTGAGAAGAATGTTCCTTACATTGGTGATCAGTGGGAAGAATGCTCCTTACATTGGTGATCAGTGGGAAGAATGCTCCTTACATTGGTGATCAGTGGGAAGAATGCCAACCTTTAGATAGTTAAAAAGTAAATTGGTAGCAAGATGGCGGCACCCAGCAGCAGTCTCTGGGCTTTTGGATGTCACACAAGGGGGGGTTTTAAATGGAAAGAACAGGAATAAATACTATACTCTATATGAAGATATAATCTCATGGGAAGTTTGTTGATGGAATCAGTGGTGTGATGACAGAGTCTCTTTGAAGTGAAATATGCAAAACACAAAGATATCACACCAACACTTTTCTCAGAGATGAAATGTGACACACAGAGGACACGAACAGCATTGTATTGTCAGTGCAATCCATGTTTATTGGTGAACACACAGAAGTGCCACAATGTTACAACAAGGACCAATGATGTGCATCTGCTACTGGCTGACTGCACTACCATTACGAGAAGCCCCCCCCCGGAGTCCCTTCTTATGTCCTATGGGATCCACTTGATCACATTGGGTCATTCATAAACTGCCATCTACAACAGAGGATCAGCCCTTTATTATATACAGATGGTCAGTTCTGGGTGGATTCCGTGATCAGTGGGAAGAATGTTCCTTACATTGGTGATCAGTGGGAAGAATGTTCGGCTTGTCATGTGGGGAGACCTTCACACCTGAGTTCCCAGCTCCTCCCTATCTGTGAAGTGTTACCAGCTCCCCCCAACTTGAGAAGGGTTCCCAGCTCCTCCCAATCTGAGAAGGGTTCCCAGCTCCTCCCACCCATTAAAGGGATTCCAGCTTCTACCATCCTGAAAATAGTTCCCAGTTCCTCTCATTCTGAGAAGGGTTTCCAGCTCCTCCCACCCATAGAAGGGATCCCAGCTCCTCCTATTCTGAAAAGGGTTCCCAGCTCCTCTCATCTTGAGAAGTGTTCCCAGATCCTCTCATCTTGAGATGGGTTCCCAGCCCCTCCCACCCTAAAGTAGGTTCCCAGTTTCTCTCACCCTGGGGAATATTCACAGCTCTTCCCACCCGTAAAAGGGATCCTAGCTCTTACCATCCTTAAAAGGGTTCCCAGTTCCTCTCATTCTGAGAAGGGTTTCCAGCTCCTCCCACCCATAGAAGGGACCCCAGCTCCTCCCATCCTGAAAAGGGTTCCCAGCTCCTCTCATCCTGAGAAGGGTTCCCAGCTCCTCTCATCCTGAGAAGGGTTCCCAGATCCTCTCATCTTGAGAAGGGTTCCCAGCTCCTCCCACTCTGAGATGGTTTCCCAGCTTCTCTCATTATGAGAAGGGTTGCCAGCTCCTCCCACTCTAAAGAAGGTTCCCACCTCCTCCTATCCTGAGAAGCATTCCTAGCTCCTCCCACTCTGAGAAGGATTTCCAGCTCCTCCCATCCATAGAAGGGTTTCCAGCTCCTCCCATCTATAGAAGGGTTCCCAGCTCCTCTCACTCGTAGAAGGGTTCCCAGCTCCTCCCACCCATAGGAGGGTTTTCAGCTCCTCCCTCCCTAGAAGGGTTCCCAGCTCCTCCCACCCTGAGAAGGCACCAGGAGCCAATTCCAGCTGCACTTTGCTTCAGCACCATTTGGTTCACCACCATTCGGCATGGAGACCCAAATTCAGTCTGTCAGACTCCACTCAGCTGAAATATCAGACGTGGCTGGAGACATTGATTGGTACACACGTATCCTTTGCATCATTGTGAAGGGTGACAGCAATGATGTAAAGCGTGACCTCAACCAAACTTCTCTTTACCAAAGTCATCAGCAAAAAAATGGGTTCTGATTGGCTGCCATTGTCAGATTTGGGACATAGACATTGCTATATTTTTGGGGTTGAATCTTATAGGAAACCTAAGCAAGGTATAACATCTTATATGTAATGGAAACATCCCAGTAATGGCTATGGCAACCAATTACAGGATTAACCCCATTGTGTGCAGGTATCATACCAAATTCTAATAGTCAGAGGTGACCAGTAAAATGACAGCTTTAACCTGATTGGTTAGTAGTAACGAGGGGGTCAGTTTCAACCTAACGGGCTTACTCATGCCCAACTGGCAGCATAAAATAGGTAGTATGACATTAGACTCTATTACAGTATATAGGTTTCTTATAGATATAGATATATATATATATATGTCTGATGTGTATGTCCAGACTATTCTTCAAACCTGCCTGTGACCTGCACATTCCACAAGGGGGCAGCATTTCCAAATACCATCTAGAGGGGTCGCTCACATTTCCAACAAAGGTAACGTCAGGAATATGTAAGTAACACAATCGTATTCCATTTTGTATGCCCTGTACAGGCTCTTGAAGGATCCACCGCACCCCAGGAAATGTTAGGAGTTTGCCTCTCACTATAGGAATCTGTCTACAGCCATGGTGACCAACCCGACTGTCTCCTGCATTATGTCTGCAGTCTCTGACCGTCTCCTGTACTATGTCTGCAGTCTCCGACCGTCTCCTGTACTATGTCTGCAGTCTCTGACCATCTCCTGTATTATGTCTGCAGTCTCTGATCATCTCCTGCATTATGTCTACAGTCTCTGACCATCTCCTGTAGTATGTCTGCAGTCTCTGATCATCTCCTGTAGTATGTCTGCAGTCTCTGATCATCTCCTGCATTATGTCTACAGTCTCTGACCGTCTCCTGTACTATGTCTGCAGTCTCTGATCATCTCCTGCATTATGTCTACAGTCTCTGACCGTCTCCTGAAGTATGTCTGCAGTCTCTGACCGTCTCCTGTACTATGTCTGCAGTCTCTGACCGTCTCCTGTACTATGTCTGCAGTCTCTGATCATCTCCTGCATTATGTCTACAGTCTCTGACCGTCTCCTGAAGTATGTCTGCAGTCTCTGACCGTCTCCTGTACTATGTCTGCAGTCTCTGACCGTCTCCTGTACTATGTCTGCAGTCTCTGACCATCTCCTGTACAATGTCTGCAGTCTCTGACCGTGTCCTGTACAATGTCTGCAGTCTCTGATCATCTCCTGTACTATGTCTGCAGTCTCTGATCATCTCCTGTACTATGTCTGCAGTCTCTGATCATCTCCTGTACCATGTCTGCAGTCTCTGATCATCTCCTGTACCATGTCTGCAGTCTCTGATCATCTCCTGTACTATGTCTGCAGTCTCTGATCATCTCCTGTACTATGTCTGCAGTCTCTGATCATCTCCTGTACTATGTCTGCAGTCTCTGATCATCTCCTGTACTATGTCTGCAGTCTCTGATCATCTCCTGTACTATGTCTGCAGTCTCTGATCATCTCCTGTACCATGTCTGCAGTCTCTGATCATCTCCTGTACTATGTCTGCAGTTTCTGACCATCTTCTGTAGGATGTCTGCAGTCTCTGACAGTCTTCTGTAGCACCACACAACAGAACCAATGAATGTGGACAACCATTGACCTTCAGTTATTACAGAATTGTTTTCACTACTCGCCTATGGCAATGAGCAACCTCTGAACATCTAGTATTGGGCACAGCAGACACTTAAAGAGCCTGTATGAGCATATTGGTATCGGGGGGGGGGGGGGGGGGGAATACTTGGTGCTCTGGCCCTAACATGTCAAATGTGTGGAAAAGTCTGGCTAAGCTTTCCATGCAAAACACTAAAGCCTGCAAGAATCCCTCAGACATTCCCACACCTTTGTTTTCTTGTGAATATATTTTGCTTTTTGTATATTTTTACCAGAACACGTTTAATTTTGTATGTAAAATAGATGAAATGAATGACTTTTGTTTCATTTAGAGGTCTACATTACCGGCCGGTTTGGGCTGCTCATAGCATAGCACCCCAATGCACTAAGTGGTTTATTTATAGAAGATTTATTGTGATGAATGTCAAGCACATCTATGCACTCTGCATGAATTCTGGCTGAAATTCCTGGATTACCCCTCAGATCGTCAGCTCCATCTAGTGGCCAAAATATGGTATATTTTCTCACTGAGGAATTTCAGAAAAAAACGCATTTTGGCCATTGGATGGAGCTGACGGCAGTGGTTTCCAAACTGCGGGCCCTTGCTTGTTTTTATCCAGCCCTTGGAGCACTAATCTTCTCACTGACACCAACTATAAAACACTATTCTTCTCACTGACACCAATGATGGGACAGTATTCCTCCCACTGAGATTAATGATCGGGCACTATTCCTTCCACTGACACCAATGATTGGACACTATTAAACCCACTGACACCAATGATGAAGCACTATTGACACAATGATGGAGCACTATTTCCCCCACTGACAACAATGATGAGGTATTATTCTCCCCACTGACACCAATGATGGGGCACTATTCCTCACACGGACTCCAATGATGGGGCAGTTTTCCTCCCACTAACACCAAGGATGGGGCACTATTCCTCCCACTGATACCAATGATGGGGCACTATTCCTCCCACTGACACCAATGATGGGACACTATTCCTCCCACTGAGATTAATGATGGGGCACTATTCCTTCCACTGACACCAATGATTGGACACTATTTCCCCCACTGACACCAATGATGAAGCACTATTGACACAATGATGGAGCACTATTTCCCCCACTAACAACAATGATGAGGTATTATTCTCCCCACTGACACCAATGATGGGGCAGTGTTCCTCCCATTGACACCAAATAATGGGGTAGTGTTCCTTCCACTGACTCCAATGATGGGGCACTATTCCTCCCACTGACTCCAATGATGGGACAGTGTTCCTCCCACTGACACCAATGATGGGGCACTATTCCTCCCACTGACACAAATGATGGGGCAGTGTTCCTCCCACTGACACCAATAATGGGGCACTATTCCTCCCACTGACTCCAGTGATGGGGCAGTGTTCCTCCCACTGACACCAATGATGAGGCAGTGTTCCTCCCATTGACACCAATGATGAGGCAGTGCTCCTCCCATTGACACCAATGATGGGGCAGTGTTCTTCCCACTGACACTAATGATGGGGCACTATTCCTCCCACTGACTCCAATGATGGGGCACTATTCCTCCCACTGACTCCAATGATGGGGCACTGTTCCTCCCACTGATACCAATGATGGGGCACTATTCCTCCCACTGACACCAATGATGGGGTAGTGTTCCTCCCACTGACACCAATGATGAAGCACTATTCCTCCCACTGATACCAATGATGGGGCACTATTCCTCCCACTGACACCAATGATGGGGTAGTGTTCCTCCCACTGACACCAATGATGAAGCACTATTCCTCCCACTGATACCAATGATGGGGCACTATTCCTCCCACTGACACCAATGATGAGGCACTATTCCTCCCACTGATACCAATGATGGGGCACTATTCCTCACACTGACAGCAATGAGGGGGCATGATTCCTCCCACTAATACGACTGATGGGGCACTATTCCTTCCACTGACACCAAACATGAAGCATTTTTTACTCCCACTGACATGAAGACATTTTCTACTCTCGCTGGCCACATTCTGGCCCCTTCTAAAGTCTGAAGGACAGTAAACTGGCACTTTATTTAGAAAGTTAGAAGACCCCGGATCTAAGGGATCAATCTATCAGAGACATTACAGCCTCAGGTGGTGCAGCATGCAGGAATGTATTTGAGATTCATCCAATGAATATTTTTATAAATGGCCCCGAAGGCATTACAACATACATGTAGATTTGCACATTGGGCACTGAGGTGCATTGTGTTGTTGGGTTCTGTTCACAATATTCACAATATACTTCAATATGCTTCTATACATGAAGTGCACACTGAGGCGATGTCCTAGTCTGGACCATGGCCGGGCTCCACACGTGACCCGGACACATTTATACATTCATGCAGGCACTTCGAGAAACGTATTGGTGGATAAAATCTTTTTTATGACAGGCTGCCTTTAGAAGAACATTTTTGCAACTTGTTTGCAGGCAGGAGTGTCTCTTTAGTCAATGGTGCCTACAGTGCTTTCACTGGTCAGTAGGGGGCACTCTAGTATACATTCAATGTGCTCATAAAGGGACTCATTCTGCACCAGCAATCTTACATAGTGGAGCCATGCAGGCACAGATAATAAAGTCTGAGTGTCCTCCAAGCATAGCCTGACCTGCCATGACCAGCTATGCTCCGCTTTGGGGATTCCTGTTTTTTGGTGGAGTCCTTCTGCAATATCGGGACAAAAAAAATGAACGGAGGGGTTTATCAATTCCCCCTCGCTGTGGTCACATGATATGCAATTTATAAAATCCAAAAGAAAAGATTTCAGTGCAGAGATTTGTGTTTCTACCTGGAAACACAAGAAAACATTCAAGAACCGTGGAAGGGGCCCCATGGTAAGACGAGCCCCTCCGCCACTGTATATGCAATGGTAGACGTACAGATACGGAAGACTTGAGGTAATACAAAACAATGCTTTAAAGGGGATGTCCAGTTTACATGAAGGCCCCACGTCTATCTGAAGAGTCCATGCTGATGGCAACATAAATTTTTGGCTTTTTTCCTTTATTTTCACCTGGTGATCCTGCCAGTAGCGCACTTCCTGTCCTAGGGTGACCCCACTCTGGAAAAAAAAACTAACTGACAGGATCACCAGGTAAAAATAAATAAAATAAAGCCAAAAAAATTTAAAATGTAGCCCCCATATCTAGGGACAGGTAAGCTGCAATATATTACATTTTTGGGTTAAATGCTGCTTTAATCCCTGGACCAGGAACACGTAGGAGATGGATTTTTGTCTCCAACATCCCCGATCTGCATGCGCCTCCAGGCTGATGAACCCATTTCTAAATGAGGTCTGACCTACAGAAGCCATTTCACTTCTCGGTCTGACCTACGGAAGCTATTGAACTTCTAGGTCTGACCTACGGAAGCCACTGAACTTCTCGGTCTGACCTACGGAAACCATTGAACTTCTCGCTCTGACCTACGGAAGCCAATGAACTTCTCGGTCTGACCTACTGAAGCCATTGAACTTCTCGGCCTGACCTAAAAAAGTCACTGATCTTCTCGGTCTGACGTACTGAAGCCAGTGAACGTCTCGATCTGACCCACTGAAGCCATTAAACTTCTCGGTCTGACCTACAGACACCACTGAATTTCTCAGTCTGACCTACGGAAGCCACTGAACTTATTGGCCTAACCTACAGAAGCCAATAAACTTCATTGTCTGACCTGCAGAAGCCATTGAACTTCTCGGCCTGACTTACGGAAGCCATTAAACTTCTCGGTCTGACCTACAAAAGCCACTAAACTTCTCGGTCTGACCTACGGCAACCACTGAACTTCTCGGTCTGACCTACGGCAACCACTGAACTTCTCAGTCTGACCTAAGGAAGCCACTAAGCTTCTCAGTCTGACCTACATAAGCCATTGAGCTTCTCGGTCTGACCTACGAAAGCCACTGAACGTCTTGGTTTGACCTACGGGAGCCACTGAACTTCTCAGCTTGACCTGCAGAAGCCACTGAACTTCTCAGCCTGACCTACAAAAGTCACTGATCTTCTTGGTCTGACCTACTGAAGCCACTAAATTTCTCTGTCTGACCTACAGAAGCCACTGATATTCTCAGTCTGTCCTAAAAAAGCCACTGATCTTCTTGGTCTGACCTACTGAAGCCACTGAATTTCTCGGTCTGACCTACAGAAGACATTGATCTTCTCAGTCTGACCTACGGAAGCCACTGAACTTCTCGATCTGACCTAGGAAAGCCACTGAACTTCTCGATCTGACCTAGGGAAGCCATTGAACTTCTTGGTCTGACCTACGAAAGCCATTAAACTTCTTGGTCTGACCTACAGAACACATTGAACTTCTCGGTCTGACCTACGGAAACCACTTATCTTCTTGGTCTGACCTAGGAAAGCCATTAAACTTCTTGGTCTGACCTACAGAAGCCATTGAACTTCTCGGTCTGACCTACTCAAGTCATTGAGGTTCTCTTAACTGTTTTTTTGTCTCGGGGGGGGGGGGGGGGGGGGGTCACAAGCAAGGACGGCTTTCTTCTAGAACTGGACATCCCCTTTAAGTCAATACAATGACAGGCATCCACCTAAGGACAGGCCTTCTAGCAACGAAAAGATATCCCAGAATGTCATCACAGAGCACGCTCCGGCTCTTCTACGCTCAGTCCCACAAAAGCTCTATCTGTGGGACACCTCCATAAACTGATAATATGACTGATGATTCTTCAATGCATTTCTGTTAGAGTATGCTCATGATAGAATGGAGGTCATGACGATGGGTGAGGACTGTAACACGTTAAAGCGCTAAATAAATTATGAGGTGCTTTATAAACCCTAAAAACCTGAATTTCAGGACTTTGTACATGAACCTAACTCCTGCAGCGCTCCCGTAATCTCTGCCTATAAAGTCGGCAGTCTAGAACACAAAGCGTGGCACAACCTGGGAGTCCTCAGTCCTTAGCTGCTCCACCATTCTGCAGCCTTATAGCGGGCAGTGTGGTGACGCCCCCTCTCGTATGGAGTAAGTGGTGGATGTCCCAGCTGCGTACAACGGCTGGGTGCAGCATTTAGAAGGCCACCGAGTCTTCCTGTCTCCGGTTCCAACAGAGCGTGCTGTTCATGGTTGCAAAATTGTCCTCCTCTTCTTGCTCTTTAGCCAGTTCGATGAAAACCTGAAATAGGGAAGACAAGGCGTTACCAGAGAATGAGGCCCACAGACAGAATGGCAGAGGAAGGGCAGACATCTGACTGATGATTGAGGTCCTGACTGAGGGACATACAGGCATTGCTGGTTAGCTAACTTGTACAGTGGCACTCTGATGGTAAAGCCAACCTGCCCAATAGACCTTCCCCCAGGAGGGCGGCTGCCAGGGTGCCACGATCTTTATAATTCTGCTGAAAATGTTGGATGAGGTGATGACCACCTAATGCAAACAAGGAAGGACTGGGACAAAAAAAATGTCACCACTTCTTCAGCGGGAATGTGGTGGTACACAGTTCCCGCACCTCCAGCACTGAGTATATGTGTTAGCAAGGGGTGCTGGGGTGTGCTGGAGAGTCTATTACTGCTGACTACAGAAGAATCCATGGTCACTGGGGGGTTCTTGTATTGGTGGGGGAATGTTGCTGGTGGGGGATCTATTGTTGCAAGGGGGGGAGTTAATTTGTTCTTAGGGGGGATCTATTGTTGCTAGGGGGGAATTTTTTGTTGCTGGGGGGGGAGGGGTAATTTGTTATTGGATGGGGGGGGGTATATTGTTGCTAGGGGGATCTATTTTTGCTGAAAAGGATCTATTGTTGCTAAGGGGAATTTTTGGATGCTGGGGGGAGGGGGATCTATAGATGCAAATTACAGGGGATCGATTTTTCTGCGTTTACATACAAATTACTCAGCGCCACAACATGATACCTGGAACTGTAAGGGGTGATACAAGGGAGGTGGGTACAGGGCGGTGACAAAGGCTGGTGCTTAAAGTTGGGTAGGGGTAGAGACAAGGAGCGGGGGATTTGGGAGAACCTGTACCTATTTTCTGAAAAAAATAAACTAAAATAAAAAAGCACTTGGTACTAGTAACCAGTCGGTGATCCACCAATACCCTCTAACATATAGTGCAGCCACACTAAAATCAGGTCTGCCATTTTACCTTAAACTGGATTATCCACAGCAGCAAAAGTACACAGAGCTCCTCACAGGGTCCATGGGGGTGTACTTCCTAAAGACTGTGAAATGTCCAAGGCAGGTTTGAAATTGATTGGTGGCTGGGCCGTGAAGAAGCTCTACTTTTTATGTTTACATTGGGCTTTGTCTATGCCAGAGACCGTATGGTGTGAATGGGCCCCAAGAGATTAAAGGAGACCCAATAGTCCTTCGGTCCCCCCTCCCCCTTCAAAACATGTTCAGAACTGTTACCTGTTCCAGCGTGGACTGGGAGAAGCTGTACTCCTCTACATTGAAGGTACGTTTCACTGCAACAGAGAAGCCAACACAGAGATGATATTCTATTTGCACATTTTGAGTTTTTGTGCTGTTCTCTTGAAAATCGGTTTCAGTGTGTTACTTTTCACAATTACATTTTACCTGCTTACTAGACCTCATTATCATAACTGTATTTGATATATAGATTTGCAGGTTCTTACTCCAGTGGTACTCTGTTTGATAAGCCAGTACAAAATGACAAAGCAGGATTTAAGTACTCATGAAAAGATTCTTTTGTTCGAGTCCGTTGAGGGACACAGGAAACTCTGAACGCTTCTGGTTATACTGCCGTCTACAGGAGACGTGGACACTGGCAAATGAAAAACTGTAGACCGGCTCAGGATAGCGCCTAAAACTCCTGCCCAAAATGCCTCCATTTTATAGCAAAGCAGTACCAAGAGCATGATCTTATAAACACAGTGAGACCAGTGTCCCTCAATGAACTCTGAGGAAAGGATTTTACGGGGAGCACAGAAAGCCTACTTTGTACTGTACTATCCTGTTATACAGCGTGTCACTTGAAAAAAAAAACTATATACAAATATTAATGTTGAATAAGAACTTATATAAGAATTGTAATGTATGTGTACGTTGTAGAGAATTGTGCTCTTTCAACCTTGTTGTAACAATTTGGTGAAGACTCTTTTCTGTACCACCATGACTGTGTCCCTGTGTACAAAGCCACCTCCATAAAGACATGGTATGACTAGTTTGGTATGGAGGAACTTGAGTGTCCTGTACAGAGCCCTGACCTCAACCCTACTAAACACCTTTGGGATGAATTGGAAAGTTGAAGTAAGCCAGGTCAGGTACTGATGTAGGATGGTAAGCCAGGTCTTCTCATCCTACATCAGTACCTTACCTCACAAATAGGCACAAATTCCCACAGAAACCCTCCAAAATATTGTGGAATCCTTCCTAGAGGAGTGGAGGATATTAAAGATGGGGGCAACTCCATGTTAATGTCCATAGAGGGGGCAACTCCATATTAATGGACATGGATGGGATGTCCAACAAGCTCATACAGATTTGATAGATGGAGGAACAGGAGTGTCCCACACAGAGCACTGACCACAACCCTCCCGAACAACTTTAGGATGAATTGAAATGCCAAGGGTAAGCCAGGTCTTCTCATCCAACATCAGTACCTCACAAATGGAAAAATTCTCACAGACACCTTCCAATATCTTGTGGAAAGCCTTTCCAGAGGAATGGAGGATGTTGTAGCCACAAAGGTCAGCCAACTCCATATAAATGGCCATATGGGGAACTCCATAATAATGGCCATAGAGGTCATGGGCAACTCCATATTGGTTATGGTTTTGGAATGGAACAACCAACAAGCTCCTGGTATTCAATTGCCCAATAATGGGAATTTCACAATTTTACAGAGGCCACCATAACAAGAGGATGGGAAATCTTCCAATGGGGTCAACCTCTCTAATGACAAGAAAGGATTTTCCCTTACTTTGGAGAGCTTTCCTCTCACCTCCATGTGTGAATACATACTTAAAATGCACATATAAAGCATTACATTTGCAAAGCAGTGCCATAAGTGTCCTGCAGAGAGCCCCGACCTCATCCCTACTGATCACCTTTGGGATGAAATAGAACAGCAATGGATGAGCCAGGTCTTCTCATCCAGCATTAGTACCTGACCTTACAAATGGGCACAACGTCCCTCAAACACCCTCCAAAATCTTGTGGAAAGTCTTCCTAGAAGAGTGGAGGATGTTAAACACAAAGGGACAACTCCATATTACTGGCCATGGTTTTGGAATGAGGTGTCCAACAAAATCATACAGATGTGATGGATGGAGGAACAGTAGAGTGTGATGGTCGGTGTGATGGTGAGGTGTCCACACTATTCTGGTCATACAGTGTACACATGTATCAGAATAAAACCTGAATGAACTATACTATTACCTTTAAAGATCAAATCTATAGTATTTTTAAATCCATCAAGTATAAGTGCTGGAATTTGCCTTGTCATAAGCCATCTCCTGATCAGCAGCACTATGATGTAGTGAGGGTGGGGCCAGTACTAACAGCTAATCAGACTGTACAGTTGAGCACATGTGTTGGCAATACAAGAATGCAGAGGGGTGCGCCATTAGCGTGCCACTCTTTTTTTGCCCAATCAGCAAGTTAGGGGCGTGTCCTTGACCAAACACTGCTGATATACTGGAGGCCAAGGAATTGCTTGCAGAGTTACAGAGTTGCACACCATGTTCCTTCAGCTTCCATTTTTTTTTGGGGGGGGGGGTTGAGTTTCAATTAGGACATCTATTATAGTACACTGTCCTTATGTTGCCATTAATATAATATGACTGGAATATATGGAAAACAGAAGAGCCGCTACCTTGTCCCAGGTTAAAGAAGGCCTGTGATAGGGACTGGACGTCCTCCTTTGGAACTTTGTATGACATCAATGAAGCAAAGCTGGAAGACAGAAGAACAGTAAGTTTAGGTCTTCAGAAACCTACCACAGATGAGACTTACAAGGCAGTAAACCTAATAATACTGCTGGGAATGTCACATTCTAAGCAACAGTTTTTACAGGGGAGGGAAGGACCCGTATAATGAGCGTGTGCCATGGCATTGGGTGGAGCCAGTTCTAGGGGTGGGACAGGACATTTTCCTTTGGAGGACCAAGTGACCTTTAGAGGGTGTTTAATAACCTCAATCCTCAAGCACCCCCAACAGGCCATGTTTTGTGAATTTTCCTAAGATAAAATATCTATTATAAATACCAAACCACTGACATTGCTATAAAGCACCTGCACAAGGTGAAGGAAAACCTGAAAACATGACCTGTTGGGGGTACTTGGGGACCAGGACTGGGAACCAATGTACTATAGGAAGCTGTTTAGAAAGATACAACACACACTGGATGGCACCAACCCATGAAGATCTTTAAACTACTTTACCAAATACAGAACCATAAATGTGTATGCAGACATCATGCACAATACAATAAATAAATGTATATTCTATTATTACATAGATTTATTAAATGACATACCTCTCCTGGCGGCAGGCATTAGGGAAGTGTTTGAGAATTTCCCTGTGTAGGATCTCCATTTGCTGGGTCCCGGCGTCTGCATCCAGCTTCAGCTCTAGACTGTAGTGCCGACCAAATTTACTCTTCAGATGCTGCACTGAGCCGATATATCTGAGGAGAGGTACACATGGTTTATAGGAGTTCTGAGAGATGATGAACGGAGTATTATCCCATGTCAACCGAATGACAGATACTCTTTAAAAAATACTCCAATACTAAATGTTAAAATACCGATTATCGTTGGATTGTTAGATCCAAATTTAGCATTGTGATGTCAGAGCTAGGTGGACTTGTGTCTTTTTTTTTTTTTTAACCCGAGCAACTATGTAAGAACATCACCCACCTCAGCTGTCCGGAAACCATGATGGCCACCCGGTCACAGACGGCTTCGGCCTCCTCCATGATATGCGTGGTGAGGACAGCGGCCTGCTCCTTCCCTTTGAACGCAGATCTGATGACTTTCCTACACAAAGGACTACACATGAGAATCGTGACCCAGCAGAACTCATTGTTAACAAGTTCCATTGTATGAGGCCATGGAGGAGAAGATAGAATACCACAGAATAGACAGATATATTGACCTTCTCGACATCAGGTCCTGGTGTCAGTCTTCAGAACAGCGTACCTGTTCCATTGTCAAAGCCTTGTACAAATGCTCGTTTGTGAGTATATATCTTGCTGTTTTTATGCTTTAATAAAGCCTTACCAGTGGTAATGCACTAGGTCGGTGCGCCCTCCTTCTTTTATCTTATCTTTTTAGTCTATAAATACCCATTATTCTGAGGAGGGCTGCAAGACGGCAGGCATTGCTTTATAAAGTTGGTAGCACCACATACTAAGATACTTGACACCCGAGCGCAGGAGAGATTTCTACTGTTCATCCAAGGTACTCACCACAATTGTTGTTTGGCTTTAGGGTCCATCCCTGTGGAAGGTTCATCCAGAAGCACAATATCAGGATTACCCAGCATGCTCAGGGCAAAACACAGCTATGTGAAGAGGAATGACATTAAATTATCCATAGGATCCAGAAACAGAAGAATGAAAATGCAAGGTGCATATCTAATGGGAGAAATCACCTTTCTCTGGGCTCCCGCTGACAGCTTCTTGGTAGGTTTCTGCCTGTCCTCTCTCATGTCCAGAGCTTCTACTATTCTGAAAACAAGGTCATAGTGAGAATCCCAGCAAACATAAAGGTCCAGTCCACTGCAGGTGTGTCTGAGCAGAAAGGGTTGAGGTGTCTGTACATCTGCTGTGCCCATTATGAGGGGTTCCCACCACCCTTGTGCTGAGTTCCCAGGTCTGTACACCTGCTATGCCCATTATGAGGGGTCCCCACCATCCCTATGCTGAGTTCCCAGGCCTGTACACCTGCTATGCCCATTATGAGGGGTTCCCACCATCCCTATGCTGAGTTCCCAGGCCTGTACACCTGCTGTGCCCGTTATGAGGGGTTCTCACCATCACTATGCTGAGTTCCCAGGCCTGTACACCTGCTGTGCCTGTTATGAGGGGTTCCCACCATCCCTATGCTGAGTTCCCAGGCCTGTACACCTGCTGTGCCCGTTATGAGGGGTTCTCACCATCACTATGCTGAGTTCCCAGGCCTGTACACCTGCTATGCCCGTTATGAGGGGTCCCCACCAACCCTATGCTGAGTTCCCAGGCCTGTACACCTGCTGTGCTCCTTATGAGGGGTCCCACTCCTCACCATTTAAGTTTTGAGTGGAGTGGCCCCTAAGAAGATATAATGTAAATGGAATTCATGATCTCTGGGCCCCTAGATCTGGATCCTTCTGTTAAAGAATGACATTGTCTGATGAGACCCCATAGAACTCACCTGTCTATGACTTCTTTCAGGCTACTCTGGCTCATGCCTTTGATGGAGCCGTAGGTCTCCAGGTGTTCCTGCACTCTGATCTCCGGCCACAGATGGTTTAATTGAGGTGCATACCCCACATATCGTATGGGGCCCCCTGCTGTCTCTGTGGGGCCCGGATCTCCAACCCAGATCTGAAAACACATGTATAGAGATGACATCAGTATAGAGAGATCGCCTCCCCATAGATTGTATACCCCAACCCCCCCACCCCAGCACTGACATCACCATCCTTCTCATTGGGCCTCAGGACAAAAGAGAATCGATCAGGAGTGACACAGATTCTCTCAGAAAATACAATCTGCTATCATGTTAATTCCCCCCACTCTAGGACTCTACAGAGTTACCCCATACACATAGGCAAAGCTGCTGGAGCAATGAGAAGGCAGCAGGCCACTAAGCCCATAACATGTGTTATAGCAAAGCACCTCTGAATCTGTTTAGCCAGAATCAGAGGTGCTCCTCCAATATCCAGAGTGCTCCTCTACTGTGTTCCCATCCACTAAATGCTGGGTCCTTTATTGCCTTTAAAGAGGCCCTGTCACCAGACCACTCACTCCATCAACAATCTTCCCATAAGATTTTATTTTTTATTTTATTGTATTTTATTTATGGCTTTTACTTCCTTATGTAGACACACCATCGACCTTAAACAAAGCAAACAATGTATATCTCACCCCAAAACAGGAAGTGTTCAATTCAATGTCCGGTCCATCCAACACTTCCTGTTTTGGGGTGAGATATACATTGTTTGCTTTGTTTAAGGTCGATTGTGTGTATGACTTATCTGGTGAGGGTGTATTTACCTTTTCTCCTCTTGGATATCGTTTTCAGGTGCATTAATTCTGATTGATGTTGCGCCCAGACGTGCTCGCCCAGCTCGTTTTTCATCCATTAGAGTTTGAACCAATGTGCTTTTGTCACCCCTCTATGCAGGTGAGTGCAGCAGTATTCGGGGTTTTTGACCATCTCTGGCTAGTAAAATGGGAACCCTGGTCCATCACCGATACACTTTCTTGATTTATTCCCATTAGGTGTGCTTTTTATTATAATCTACTCCATATATGGTGACCAAGTCTCATATACAGTATGCTCCACATCAGTGAGGTCAATGTTTTTCCCTTTTTAGGTCTCCCCTTAGCCTGAACACATCCAACATATAGGTACATATACATATAGGTATGCTTTTATGGTGTGATTTTCCATATGTCGGTTGGATGGTCAGGCTCTTTTTTTTTTGTGTTGGATGGTCGAGCAGGTGTTTGTTGTGTGGAGTGTTTTTTTTGTTTTTTTTCTCTCTCTTGCTTAGGGACAGTTTATTGAGTGTGTGTATATACAGTGTATATGTGTATATATATATATATATATATATATATATATATATACCCTGTTTCCCCGAAAATAAGACCTAGCGTGATTGTCGGTGATGGCTGCAATATAAGCCCTACCCCCAAATAAGCCCTAGTTAAGGTCCTTGTAGGTCTTATTTTCAGGCTAGGGCTTATTTTCGGGGAAACAGGGTAGGGCTTTTTTGGGGGGGTAGGGCTTATATTGCAGCCATCACCGACAATCAAGCTAGGTCTTATTTTTGGGGAAACAGGGTATATATATATATACACACATATAATGTTTAATTGTATGTTAATATGAAAAGATTATGTCTTGTTTGTATAAATATATATATATATAAGAAATATCAAAAACTGCGCTAAGACAAATAGATTAAAATTAAAAATTGAGAGGAGTTATATCCAAAACTGTGATCCCTCAGAAGCTGCAATTCTCATGTATAACATTAATACAAAAAAGAAGATTTGGAAAATTAGAATCGCGCTATCCATAAGTTATTGACCAAAAATCAAACTGATCTCATAAGTACATCTGATAATAATGAAAAATTCAAAAATAATAATAAAAATCTAAATCAAAAACTCCCCAAGAACTAAAATGTGCATGAACACATTGTGTATATACAGTGTATATGTGTGTGTGTGTGTATATATATATATATATCATCCATCCATCAATAACGGTCAGATTTTAGGACAACAGTCTGTCAACAGACAATCCCTTGCCTACAATCGGATTGTGTGAATGAGGCTAAAGGCCTTCCCTCTAACAAACTCTTACCATAGAATAGAATAGAATAGATTAGAATAGAATAGAATAGAAGAGAAAGAATATAGCTGTCTTCTGAAATTCGAAAAGAATAGATTAAAAACAGAATAAAATAGAAAAGAATAGAGTAAAAACAGAACAGAAAAGAATAGAATAAAAATAGAATAGAGAATAAAGAAATAGAATATAAAAATATAGAATAGAGTAAAAAGAATATAGCTGTGTTTCGAAATTGAAATGTAGAAAAAAGTAGAACCAGGTATTTCTTCACAATGAATTTGGATCGATTTGATATTTTCGATGCACAGTCGATTCAAACACTTTGGAGAAATTCGAATCTGGTTGCAAGCGAATAAAAGAAACTAAACTAAATGAAACTAATTTTTTCTACGAATGCAACAAAACAAAAATTAGTAACTTAATATATCAATTAAAAAACGAAACAAATTTTTTCGTTCTGCACATGTCCAGTGCCGCCATCTTGGATGTGATGTCGGTAGCCCCGGCAGACTCAGAGCTGTCACCAAACTGTCACTCTACATTATTCCTCTTCACTCCTCTCCTAAATGCAACATAAAAGTTTTAGAGAGTGGTGGAGGAGCTGGACCAGCACAGACAGTAATTATACACTCACAGAAAAGGAAAAGGCTATGACGTGTAAGGAGGGAAGAGCTGGGCCAGCACAGACAGTGATTAGCTCAGAAGAAGAGAGAGCTCTAAGGAAAGGAAAAACTCTGCAACTATTTAATATTCTGGATTCTTCTGTGCTTCTACCGGTACATTTTTTGGGGTTGGGATTTTTTTGCGTTTTTGGGCAAGCCTCGAACTCCCCTCCAATGTTGCACTATGACAGGTTCTCTTTCCATATAACACAGAATACTAACAATCAGAACATTGGCTGACCTTCCCGGCATTCGGCTCCGTCTGTCCCACCATCATGTCTAGGATCGTACTTTTCCCACATCCATTGGGCCCCACCAGCCCGAGAATCTCCCCTGGAATTGGAGGCAAGGTTACCATGGTGACAACCACTTCCCGTGTACAGGGATGGATGGGGGAGGGGGAGGGGACTTACCTTTCCTTACACAGAAGGAGATGTTATTGACCACGAGCTTCCTCATCGTCTTCCCCACGATGGTCTTCCCCTTCTCATTGTACTCTTTGTGTAATCCACTCACCATGATGGCCGGTTTCTGGGAGAGACAAAGGTTAATGTAGATGGAAACCTTCAATGGACGACATTTAGTTGGGTGAAGCTCTGAGTATAAAGAACCATTGGTGCGCTTTCTTCCATCTTCCTGCATCTCAATCGTCCTCAGCCTCTGCTCTACTGACACCGTCCACTGCCCTACTGACACCGTCCTCTGCCCTACTGACACCGTCCTCTGCCCTACTGACACCGTCCTCTGCCCTACTGACACCATCCAATGCTCTACTGACACCGTCCAATGCTCTACTGACACCGTCCAATGCTCTACTGACACCGTCCAATGCTCTGACACCGTCCGCTGCTCTACTGACACCGTCCGCTGCCCTACTGACACCGTCCGCTGCTCTACTGACACCGTCCGCTGCCCTACTGACACCGTCCGCTGCCCTACTGACACCGTCCGCTGCCCTACTGACACCGTCCCCAGCTCTACTGACACCGTCCACTGCTCTACTGACACCGTCCCCAGCTCTACTGACACCGTCCACTGCTCTACTGAAACCGTCCACTGCTCTACTGACACCGTCCACTGCTCTACTGACACCGTCCACTGCTCTACTGACACCGTCCACTGCCCTACTGACACCGTCCACTGCTTTACTGACACCATGCACTGCTCTACTGACACCGTCCACTGCTCTACTGACACCGTCCTCTGCTCTACTGACACCGTCCACTGCCCTACTGACACTGTCCTCTGCTCTACTGACACTGTCCTCTGCCCTACTGACACCGTCCACTGCTCTACTGACACCGTCCACTGCCCTACTGACACCGTCCTCTGCTCTACTGACACCGTCCACTGCTCTACTGATACCGTCCACTGCCCTACTGACACCGTCCACTGCTCTACTGACACCGTCCTCTGCCCTACTGACACCGTCCACTGCTCTACCGACACCGTCCTCTGCTCTACTGACACCGTCCACTGCCCTACTGACACCGTCCACTGCTCTACTGACACCGTCCACTGCTCTACTGACACCGTCCACTGCCCTACTGATACCGTCCACTGCCCTACTGATACTGTCCACTGCTCTACTGACACCGTCCACTGCTCTACTGACACCGTCCACTGCCCTACTGATACCGTCCACTGTCCTACTGATACCGTCCACTGCTCTACTGACACCGTCCACTGCTCTACTGACACCGTCCACTGCCCTACTGATACCGTCCACTGCTCTACTGACACCGTCCACTGCCCTACTGACACCGTCCACTGCCCTACTGACACCGTCCACTGCCCTACTGACACCGTCCTCTGCCCTACTGACACCGTCCACTGCCCTACTGACACCGTCCACTGCTCTACTGACACCGTCCACTGCTCTACTGACACCGTCCACTGCCCTACTGACACCGTCCACTGCCCTACTGACACCGTCCACTGCTCTACTGACACCGTCCACTGCCCTACTGACACTGTCCTCTGCTCTACTGACACTGTCCTCTGCCCTACTGACACCGTCCACTGCTCTACTGACACCGTCCACTGCCCTACTGACACCGTCCTCTGCTCTACTGACACCGTCCACTGCCCTACTGACACCGTCCACTGCTCTACTGACACCGTCCACTGCCCTACTGACACTGTCCTCTGCTCTACTGACACTGTCCTCTGCCCTACTGACACCGTCCACTGCTCTACTGACACCGTCCACTGCCCTACTGACACCGTCCTCTGCTCTACTGACACCGTCCACTGCCCTACTGACACCGTCCACTGCTCTACTGACACCGTCCTCTGCCCTACTGACACCGTCC
Source organism: Lithobates clamitans (assembly GCA_037952925.1). NCBI lineage: Eukaryota > Metazoa > Chordata > Amphibia > Anura > Ranidae > Lithobates > Lithobates clamitans. The sequence goes on along the minus strand of JBBGZY010001389.1, from coordinate 66,392 downwards.
ACTGCTCTACCGACACCGTCCTCTGCTCTACTGACACCGTCCACTGCCCTACTGACACCGTCCACTGCTCTACTGACACCGTCCACTGCTCTACTGACACCGTCCACTGCCCTACTGATACCGTCCACTGCCCTACTGATACTGTCCACTGCTCTACTGACACCGTCCACTGCTCTACTGACACCGTCCACTGCCCTACTGATACCGTCCACTGTCCTACTGATACCGTCCACTGCTCTACTGACACCGTCCACTGCTCTACTGACACCGTCCACTGCCCTACTGATACCGTCCACTGCTCTACTGACACCGTCCACTGCTCTACTGACACCATCCACTGCCCTACTGACACCGTCCACTGCCCTACTGACACCGTCCTCTGCCCTACTGACACCGTCCACTGCCCTACTGATACCGTCCAATGCCCTACTGACACCATCCACTGCCCTACTGACACCCACCACTGCCCTACTGACACCGTCCACTGCTCTACTGACACCGTCCTCTGCTTTACTGACACCGTCCACTGCTCTACTGACACCGTCCACTGCTCTACTGATACCATCTACTGCTCTATTGACACCGTCTACTGCTCTACTGACACCGTCCTCTGCTTTACTGACACCGTCCACTGCTCTACTGACACCGTCCACTGCCCTACTGATACCATCCACTGCCCTACTGATACCGTCCACTGCCCTACTGACACCGTTCACTGCTCTACTGACACCATCCACTGCTCTACTGACACCGTCCACTGCCCTACTGACACCGTCCACTGCTCTACTGACACGTCCACTGCTCTACTGACACCGTCCACTGCCCTACTGATACCATCCACTGCCCTACTGATACCGTCCACTGCCCTACTGACACCGTTCACTGCTCTACTGACACCATCCACTGCTCTACTGACACCGTCCACTGCCCTACTGATACCATCCACTGCTCTACTGACACGTCCACTGCTCTACTGACACCATCCACTGCCCTACTGACACCATCCACTGCCCTACTGACACCATCCACAGCTCTACTGACACCATCCACAGCTCTACTTACACCATCCACAGCTCTACTTACACCATCCACTGCTCTACTGACACCATCCACTGCTCTACTGAAACTGTCAACTGCTCTACTGACACCGTCCACTGTTCTACTGACACCATCCACTGCTCTACTGACACCGTCCACTGCTCTACTGACACTGTCCACTGCTCTACTGACACCGTCCACTGTTCTACTGACACCGTCCACTGTTCTACTGACACCATCCACTGCTCTACTGACACCGTCCACTGCTCTACTGACACCGTCCACTGCTCTACTGACACCGTCCACTGTTCTACTGACACCGTCCACTGTTCTACTGACACCATCCACTGCTCTACTGACACCGTCCACTGCTCTACTGAAACTGTCAACTGCTCTACTGACACCGTCCACTGTTCTACTGACACCATCCACTGCTCTACTGACACCGTCCACTGCTCTACTGACACTGTCCACTGCTCTACTGACACCGTCCACTGTTCTACTGACACCATCCACTGCTCTACTGACACCATCCACTGCTCTACTGAAACTGTCAACTGCTCTACTGACACCGTCCACTGTTCTACTGACACCATCCACTGCTCTACTGACACCGTCCACTGCTCTACTGACACTGTCCACTGCTCTACTGACACCGTCCACTGCTTTACTGACACCGTCCACTGCTTTACTGATACTGTCTACTGCTCTACTGACACATTCCAATGCTCTACTGACACGTTCCAATGTTCTACTGACACCGTCTACTGCTACCTTTATTACTGGCTATAAGATTATGCTAACTGTGCTGCAACCCCTTTTATTACATATTGATTAGTTTGGCGATTTATTTTTGGGGATATACCTGGTTACTTGCATAAATAATTATATTAACATTAACATTATAATGATAATAATGTCCACATATCATAAAAAATATATATGTGTTTGTGTATATATATGTATGGACATTAATATAATATTAATATCATTATAATATTAATAGTAATAAATAATATCAATATTATGCAGTTTTCTATAAAGCCAGCAGGTGTCGCACTTGTCTCCTTCATATCATTAGCGCTGTGCTCCATCCCCCTATCAGACGGCTCAGTAAAAGTTTTCAATTAGACAAAGGGAGCTACAAAGCAATCTTCTCTGTATCTAACTCATAATTCTGTTGGAAGCATTTGTCATGTATAGAAGTGTAGACAACTGTCTCTGCTCTACAAGCTTATTATAGAAGGGGCACACTTTTTATAGCATATAGTAAAAAGAGATAAAATAAATAATTAAAAATGGACCCAAACCCATTATAGTTTTCCTTTAAATAAACCCCTTCATGGGATCTGTATCCATCATCACTGTGATATCACAAAGATAATAGAACTAACAATGTAACCTGACGGCACACAACCCATGGATACGGCTCTGGACGATGACCAGTAACACCACACTGAGACCTAATGGGTTAAACTGCACTACAAATGAGGTACTACTTTCCAGGTGTCTGTCTAACAGGGGTCTCAAACTGGCGGCCCTCCAGCTGTTGTGAAACTTCAAGTCCCATCATGCCTCTGCCTATGGGAGTCATGCTTGTAACTGTCAGGCTTGCAATGCCTCATGGGAATTGTAGTTCTGCAACAGCTGGAGGGCCACCAGTTTGAGACCCCTGGTCTAGAATGTCCGTACCTCATAAGAGTCGGATGCCATGTACTCGCCAACCCGCGCTCTTTCTGTCCGGACGTCCTCGTCTTCATCCTCCGGGACCTCGGTGAACTTCCATGCTTTTCCTTTCTTGTCTTTCGTCCTGTGGCCCAGAGAAAGCAAAAACGGATATTAAGTCAAAGGAGAGGAAACTGTATTGGCCGCCATCTTGAACCAAGACATTATTTAATTTGCTAGCCCAAAAAAGTGGAAACAAGAGTCACTGCGGAGGAAGACTCCGGGCTCCATCCAGTCTTCTGATGTTCATGATGTATCCACAGTCTTATAAGACAGGAGATCCGAGAAAACAGGTTCAAGTTGATAACCCCCGTCCATGGTGCATTTGCTGGAACTTCTCATCTGATTGGACATGTGCATTTCGCTTCGGACCGAATGTGAATTCGGACCAATTTTTGGTTATTCGAAGATTCGAATGTACCCGAATCTCCAAATGAAATAGTAACGAATTTCGTTGAAATTCTTTTCACTTTGTTAATTTGTTTTCTAAAGAATTCCACATTTTTGGAACGATTCGCATTTAGGTTGGTTGAAAAATGATCAACCAATTCGAATTCTGTGTGAAGAATAGCTGGTTGCAGCAGGTCGCTGCATCAACATGGGGACAAGGTGCTTTGGGGTGGGGGGCAGGGCAGTGACCCCCCCCCCCATGTTGAGGGTATGTGGACTGGCATGGTTCAGGAGGGGGGGGGTGCACTTGCTTGCCCCTTCCCTTTCCTGACCTGCATGCTTGGATAAGGGTCTGCTATGGATTTTGGGAGGGACCCCATGCCGTGTTTTTTTAAATTTTGGAATGGGTTCCCCTTAAAACTCATACCAGACCTGAAGGGCCTGGTATGGATTGGGGGGGACCCCATGCTGTTTTTTTTTTCTACATTTTTCATTGCCAGCATTCTTTTGTTTACATTTCAGCTGTCAGTGGGGAAGCCGCTGACAGCTGATGAGTCATCGGGTTGTTAAGGATGCGGCGGCCGGCTTCTCAGTCTGCTCCATAACAACCAGCTATTCTTCACACAGATTTCAAATCGGTCGATCATTTTGTGACGGATCTGAATTCAAATCGTTACAAAAGTGTAGAAAATTGATAAACAAAACAAAATTAAACTAAATGAAAATATTAACATATCTAACCTATCCGAAACGTAACCAGTAGGCCAGTACAGTTGATCGGAGGAGGAAAATTGTGGCAGCAGGTTAGTGGGGGAGGAGATTAGTGTCAGGAGTCACAGCGCCCCCTCCTTGTGATCACTGTATATTGCATTCAATTTGTTCAATTAATTAAAAAATTAATTCTACCTGAACAGGGAATCCTTTCTAATTGATTTTCCTCCGTTCTTTACCTCTAGGTGGCGCAGGAGAAGAAGCAGGATAACGCACTGTATGTATGGCTGTAGAGAAAGAAGAATTGTGATATTCAGATATTTAGGACCGCTTCTCCCAAAAAAACATTTCACTAGAGCAGCCATCATGGAAGAGCAATAGGCTGCAATACATCCCCAAAATAAATGATGTGCCCTGTGACACGCCCCCTGCTGGTCAGAGCCAGAGCTCACCAATCAGTAGGGAGCATGAGCTTTAGGTCCATCCCAGAAGGGGGGGGGGTTGTCAGACCTCTGCAATAGGGACCACTGCCTCCCCGCTGGGAGTATGGATCCTTCTCTGGAAGCCTGCTGTCAGGAGACAGGTTTTCTACTCAGGCTGTGGCTGTTTTCTGAAGAAAACCAACTGTATGTTTTTGGTCACCTTTTGTACATACCTGGAATGTATTTATCTGATATAAACCAAAACTTCAGTTGGGCTACACCTAAAAACTATTATTATATCATAATAATGTGTATTTGTGTACCCTACTGTAAGTCTCTCCGAAACACCACTGTGGTCCCCAGAATACAAAGTGCAGATAATGACTTCCAGAAAGTTGGAATTAGTATGGAAACGCCCTTCTCCTTAGGACAGTGCCCAGGCTTAGGTGTATGGGGTTCAGGCACGGCATCGTGCAATGGGGAGCATCTACACTGCATAGCCCAGAAGTCATAGCGGTGCAACGGAGAGGATTACATAAGCCTGTTAGGAAGCCCAACCCCCAGCCTTTAATTTATATTTTTGTTCTGGATGGAGTGGGGGTCGGTTAGAGCCTATGGCAAGCTGTCTTTGTCACCCGTTTTCTACTGGGGAGATTGCTCACTTCCTGTTGGGACAGGAAGTGAGGAGAAAGCTCACTTCCTGTTGGGACAGGAAGTGAGCACACATTTTTGGCAAAGTGGGGAAGGATTATAAATTCTGACACATTTTTTTTACTGTCTGTGCCTTGCTGGCCCGGTGACTACTGCACCTTTCATCCTTTTCATGGGTGTCACAGGGTCAAAAAGCGAGGGAAATTCTCTGATATATTTTAACAGCAAGGACAACAATAGCTGCACTGTCTGCTGCCCTCTGGTGGCTACACTACAGATATGAAATATCACCAAAAAAATATGACCTCAACAGGAGTCATTAAAAAAAAAAAAGTCACAATACCAACATTAAATTCATAAAACATAGATCGGCTTACAGCTAAAACTGCCACCAACACCCGTCCGAGTTGTGTGTAGCTGTTTTCATCCCCTGAAACTTTCCAGGATTTCTGAAACAGAAAACAGAAAAAAAAAACAATCCCTGCATTTCTGCCACTGTCCTTCTTCGCTGCCACTTGTTATCGACCCCTGGCTTCTTCATCAACTGCGCTTTCATCTGATCCCATCCAGCTACTACTGACCTTTGGCTTGTTTACTGACTACACTTCTGCTTGATCCCTACCTGATACCTTACCCCGGCTTGCTCACCTCGACCTAGTACTAGCATGCACCAAAACCCATCTCCACCATCGGGAGCTCTGGTTAATACCCACTAGTACCTAGACCCCATGCCTCGGGTGAACCCATGTCATCTGCTGGGAGGATCTACCTGTATATTTCCTGCTGACTATTTGTGAATCTCTCTACTGCTACAGCCATGAGCCTGATCCTATACCGTGACAGCTGATGGAGGGTGATGGGAGGATCGGTAGTTGGGAAGCATCCCGCCAACCTTATGGCTAATTCATGGAAGCACCAACATCCAATGAAGTCATACCAGACTTTAGCATATCCTGTCTACTTCCATCAGGCGCTGTAGGGTGGCTCTGGCAACGAACCATCTCTGCTGGTCATCAAATAAATGTCAAGATCCGAAGAATCAGAAGAGCCAAACCTGCCTAACCCCGCTCCGTTCTTACCTTTAGGAAGCAGATCAAACATCCAATCAGGGGGTAGATGGGGATAAATAAAGAGAACAGGTCGTGGCAGAGGGTAAATATCAAATCGTTGCCGATGACGAAGACAAGCTCGACCGTGGTGATGGTGATCAGACACATCTGAAGGACGGAGAAGGAGGAAAAAGAAAGTGACTAACGGGGCAGAGATATAATAACATTTATAGCAAGAAACAAGCTTCCCTGAACTACTGTATAACCAAAGCGTTTCAAACTCAAAAAAATATATATATATATTTTCTAGCAGGGGGAAAGTTTGGGCAACTAGATGCACCTTCACCTAGTTTTTAATGCTCCGTAGATGCCCAAAAGCCGGGCCATTTACATCAGGCAAAGCTCTAACAATTCCAGATAGTGCTTCCGCTAACCTTGTTAATAAAAGAGGGAAGGTGTAGCTAAAATATAAATTGCCAATATTAAAACCCAAGATATTCTTTTATTTAATTATCCAAAAAGCAATAAAGTTACACATAATTCAGTTTAAAATGTTTATTTTAAAATTTAAACTTTAAATACTTGCCCAAGCCAATTTCATACTGTACTGTATATTGTATAGATTTATTTCTATTTGGATCATTAAATATCTTGGGTTCTAATATTGGTAACTTATATTTAGCTAACATTCCAAATAAGATATATATGCCAATATTGGAATCCAGGATATTTAATGATCCAAATAGAAATAAATGTATACAATATACAGTACAGTTTGAAATTGGCTTGGGCAAGTATTTAAAATTATAATTTAAAATTAAACATTTTAAACTGAATTTTGTGCAACTGTATTGCTTTTTGGAAAATTAAACAAAATAATATCTTGGGTTGTAATATTTGGCAGTTTATATTTAAATACACCTTCCCTCTTTTCTTTACAAGGTTAGTGGCATTAAAAGGGAAGGTGTAACTAAACATAAGCTGCCAAATGATAGAACCCAAGATATTATTTTATTTATTGATCCAAATGGCAATAAATGTATACAATACACAGTTTTAAAATTGATTTGGGAAAGTATTTAAAATTTAAAATGTAAAATTACAAAATTCTAAACTCAATTTTGTGTACCTTTTATGGCTATTTGGATCACTAAATAAAACTATCTTGGGTTCTAATATTTGGCAGTTTATATGAAACCTTCCCTCTTTTGTTTACAAGGTTAGTGACGTTAGGAGGGAAGGTGTAATTAAAAATAAAGTGCCAAATATTAGAACCCAAGATATGATTTTATTCAATGATCCAAATAGCAATAAATGTCCACAATATACAGTACAGTTTATAACTGACATGGGAAAGTATAGTTAAAATTAAAAATGACAAATTTAAAACGGAATTTTTGTGGTGGATCATTAAACAAAAATATCTTGGGTTCTAATATTTGGCAGTTTATATTTAAATACATCTTCCCTCTTTTCTTTACAAGGTTAGTGGCATCAAGAGGGAAGGTGTATCTAAATATCAACTGCCAAATATTAGAACCCAAGATGTTTTTGTTTAATGATCCACCACAAAAATTCCGTTTTAAATTTTTAATTTTTAATTTTAACTACACTAGTAGATTTTATTTAATGATCTAAATTGCAATAAAGGTACCAAAAATTCAGTTTAAAATTAGTCATTTTTATTTTAAAGCTTGCCCAAGTCAATTTTTAAACTTTATTTTGTATACATTTATTGCTATTTGGATCATTAAATAAAATAATATCTTGGGTTCGAATAGTTGTCAGTTTACATTTAAATACACCTTCCCTCTATTCTTGACAAGGTTAGCGCCATTAGGAGGGAAGGTGTAACTAAATATACAGTAAATTGCCAAATATTAGAACCCAAGATATGATTACGGTATATTCAATGATCCAAATAGCAATATATGTACACATAATACATTGACATTGGCAAGTGTTTACAATTAAAATTACAAATTTCTATTTTTTTTTTTTTTTTATCAGAACACAATTTACAAAATTTTAAACTGAACTTTGTGTACCTTTATTGCTATTTGGATCATTAAATAAAATTATCTTGGGATCTAAAATTGGGCAGTTTATATTTAAATGCACCTTCCCTCTTTTCTTTACAAGGTTAGTGGCGTTAGGAGGAAAGGTGTATCTAAATATAAACTGCCAAATATTAGAACCAGAGATTTTCTTTTATTTAATGGTCCAAATAGCAATAAAGGTACACACGATTCAGTTTAAAATTTGTAATTTTTCATTTTAAATACTTGACAAAGTCAATTTTAAACTGAATTTTGTATACATTTATTAAAAAAGGTATTTATAATGTTTTTAAATATATTTTAAATTGAATGGGTTTTTTTTTACAAGGTGAGGGTTTATATACGCTTTAAAAATGATTGAAAAAATATATTCCCTTGAAAATGATTGTTTCAAGTATAAGAAATGAAGACACTGCAAGCTGTTAGTCTGAAGAGTCATGTTGAACTATATAATTACATCCAGGTCAACGGAAAGAACAGGAAACGGGAAGAACAAGCAATGCAATATTACCATAAACAAATAGTCACTGTATTTGTACAATAACTCCATAACAATGATTGAACGTAATTAATATTAAAGATGATTGAAAATACAGTAGATATCCCCCTTTAAGTCACCTAGTCATGGCCCACAGTACATACCATAGAAAAGAAAATGGACCACCACTGCCGGGTGTCACTGATGGATTTGTACATAAAGGAAGCCACGTAGGTTAGCAGCACCGCTGCCGGAACATAGCCGATTATGCAGAAGACCTGAAATAGAAAGTATTGCTTGATTCATGGGGAAATTCCTTTTCTCCGATATTCATTGAGGGACACGGCTCACGCGCCCCCCCCCCCCCCCCCGGGCGGAATCTTTTTTGGCAGCTCTGTTATCATAGTTTTTGGTTTTGCTAGCCACAGACATGTCAATTTCATTCACATTCGATTTACCAGGAATTGCAAAAATGAATCATGAAAGGTCAAAAAATAAAGAAACTAATTTTGGGTTCTGAATCACCAGAAACTAACAATTTAGCCAAGGGTTTAATTGACTGCCAGAACTCGGTCAATAGTGAATTCTAAATCGAGTGGAAATCTGTGTGAGCAAAAAGGAAGGAATGCCTTCTGGTTGATAGTGCCTAGTAATGGATTTTGGTGATGGGCCCTCTCGGAGATTGGGCTGCTGCCTTTTTTTTGTGCGACCTTAGCGTCGTTTTAGCATGTAGACTTAAAAAGATAAAAAGGTTGAAAGAAAAGAACCGCCCGGTGTCGAGAGAAATGGGACTCCTAAAATATGACTTATGAACCTTTATTAAAAATTAGCAACATGTACATCAAGCCAACGTGTTTCGGGGGAACAGACTCCCCTCCTCTTCAGGGCAATTGCTACCTAATACAACTAAAGCCAGCATCCTATAATTCAGAAACCTTGATCCAACATAATCACTCACGGGAATTGTTCCCACCAAATAGTACTCAGGAACAGCCCTAAAGAAGAGGAGTCTATTCCCCCCGAAACATGTAGGCTTGATGTACAGTACATGTTGCCAATTTTTAATAAATCGCCCACAAACCATATTTTAGAGGTCACATTTCTCTGGACACCGGCACTCCTTTCTTTTTATTTAAGTCTACATGCTGAAACGGTCTTAAGGTCACACAGAAAAGACAGCAGCCCAATCCCAAAGAGGGCCCATAGCCATCATCCATCACTGGGCACTATCCACCGGAAGACATTTCTTCTTTTTTTGCCCACACGAATGCCCACTGAGGGCCAGTGACCAATCCAGTCAGTCCAGCATGGTCTCCAACACAATCTAGATAGACTTTTAATTTTAGGTAGCACCAACATTTCCGTCTATGGTATAGGTTTAATGACAGCTTCCATAAAGTCTATTGAAATAGAGGAAAATTGCAATCCAATTGAAATGGAAAGGAGAAAAACCTAGGATAATCTTATAGTAAGTGCACAGACTTTTCCTCCTTGTTCGATCAGGGTAGTTTTGATGCCATCTCCTTGCAGTTGACCGAAGCCACCAATTTATGTCTCCCATTCCTTGAGATTTTGAAAAAAAAAGGAATAAAAAAGTTTCATCTCTTAATGAAATTGTATGTGTATGGCCAGCTTTAAAGGCAGCGTGCCCGTCAAGTCCTCCAGTGAATATAAACATACAATATCTATAATCCAATGGACAATGAAATTTCACGGTATATGACAGAAGTCAAGAAATACAGAAGCTCACCAAGGTGACGAATGTTCCCACATAAAGTGAAATTCCCTTATTACAGATGAACAAAATTCCCAGCATGATGGAGAGAATCAACAGGAAAAAAAGCATGTCCACCGAAGCTTGTCCAACCCAATAGGCAGACTGGTAGAGGCCCGACATCTTCAGCTGGGTGTAGGCCTTCACCTAGTGTAAAGAGATGGACAAGTATTATCAATCCATTAACTGCTGATGTATAATGGATAAAGACTTGGGGTACCAACAGATACAAAAAACCCCCGGGAAAAACACTTTGGGGAATGGAAGGGGAGGTGAGACTAATCATCCATCCCCTCATAAGAAATATTAATGTAGCCACCCTGCCTTAAGCAGAAGTGACTAGTAAATTTAGTTCTGCTCTCCCCAAAGCACAGGGTTGCTGCTGTGCTTTGTGGAATGGAAAAAGGTGGATGACCGCACACTAGCACTTGGAAGATCTGAAAATTGTTTTTTAGAAGTGATCTATTGATGAAAGCATTAGTATTTGGGGAGTGGCCTGGAGAGTTTTGGGGAAGTGTGTGCAGTAGAGCTGTGTTGAGTAGGCCAATAGTCCTTTAGGACTAGGACAGATTCCTCCAGTTGCCTTGACTCGTTGAGGAGCGTACAGCACCCAAAGTGGAGAGCCAGGGAGAGAAGTCCTGCTAAAGGGGGATTAGGTTTGCCCTCAGAAGAGGTATCTGAAACCCTAACCCTTTCTCCCTGTGAGCCAGAGGAATAAAAACTTGGAAAGACTAAAGTGACTAGCACTCTCCATTCTTGAATTTCTCCACTGCGGTTATGGATTCAACCTGGGGTAATGTCAGTTGCCTCTTCGCTGGGGGTTTTTCCTTCCCCGTTCAGGGAGGGGTTGCTACATTTTAGCTGATTTGTTTAATAAGAGAAAAGCAACATGTTGACCTAATTGCCCTTACACTCGTCTTCTGTTCCATCCTGAGGAGCAAAAACCTTATGTATGCTCCAAGTCATTCTGCTTTGAGCTTACACAGGGCTAAGGACTCTCCCTCTGACCCCATATGACAATTCTGGTGTCTGGCAATTGGTTCTGAACACTTACAAAATAAGGTGCAGCGCTAAAAAATAAAAAATAATAATATAAAATACAAGGGATAAAATGCGGAGATATCAATGGAACAAATAGTCCTTCAGTGGGACATAACAAACAGTCCTAAAATTAATAAATAAAGCACTAAAAATGTCCAAAAATAGTCAGTGAGTCTCCATCACACGTGACAGCATGCCAAATAGGGTGATTGATGAATATGCCCAACACCGATACACAGAATGGCCTCTCACCTGGTGACCAGGACCCTTAAGTTATAGAGGGTCAATAATGCGTTCCCATAAGGGTCAATCAACAAGAAATCCTTTTTCAGATGATGATAATCCGTCAGGGGACACTGGGGCTGTGGGTCAGGATGGCTCTGGGCTGAGCTGTAGGTGAAGATGGCTCTCACGTAGCATATGTAATGCAAGAAAGGACAAAAATAGTGCTCTCTGTATACTCCAATTTATTAAAATGATAATAAAAGTTAAACTTACAAAAGCGGCACTTCACAAGTGCAGGACGAACACAGCAAGGAAAATAAATCACCGCCGTGTAGAGACAAGGAGTGGAGCATGCGCGGTAGCAGCGGGTGACGTCACACCGTTACGTTCTGGACGCGTTGCGTCCCAGTGGGCGGAGACTTCTTCAGCAGATCTGCTGAAGAAGTCCCCGCCCACTGGGACGCAACGCGTCCAGAACGTAACGGCGTGACGTCACCCGCTGCTACCGCGCATGCTCCACTCCGTGTCTCTTTACGGCGGTGATTTATTTTCCTTGCTGTGTTCGTCCTGCACTTGTGAAGTGCCGCTTTTGTAAGTTTAACTTTTATTATCATTTTAATAAATTGGATTATACAGAGAGCACTATTTTTGTCCTTTCTTGCATTACATATGCTACGTGAGAGCCATCTTCACCTACAGCTCAGCCCAGAGCCATCCTGACCCACAGCCCCAGTGTCCCCTGACGGATTATCATCATCTGAAAAAGGATTTCTTGTTGATTGACCCTTATGGGAACGCATTATTGACCCTCTATAACTTAAGGGTCCTGGTCACCAGGTGAGAGGCCATTCTGTGTATCGGTGTTGGGCACATTCATCAATCACCCTATTTGGCATGCTGTCACGTGTGATGGAGACTCACTGACTATTTTTGGACATTTTTAGTGCTTTATTTATTAATTTTAGGACTGTTTGTTATGTCCCACTGAAGGACTATTTGTTCCATTGATATCTCCACATTTTATCCCTTGTATTTTATATTATTATTTTTTATTTTTTAGCGCTGCACCTTATTTTGTAAATTTTGTATTAAGGGATTTGATTGTGTTGACCCTGGTGTACAGCTGCTTTATAGTCTTTTGCATATATGCGCTGATTTATTCATCTTTTTTTGGTTCTGAACACTGCATTGTGGGAGGAAGAGGACAGAATCGCATGCTCCTGATACCCAGAGCACTGGTCAATTCACGCTTCTCTGGAGTGGCATGTGATTCGACGTAAGGTGAGTAGGGTTGGGCATGCGTTCTCTACTGTTTCCAGAGATAGAGAATAGTGGGAATGCAACCCTACACACACCTACTAAAGGAACAACGTCACTACAGAACTATGGACAGGATGGCACGAAGGGTGTATGGGTATTGAAGCTGGGCAAACGGCATGCCAGCTCTTACCTTATGGTTGTAGATGTTCTCCATGGCAAAATAAGGCAACATCCCAGCAGCTAAAATTCCCAGATATATGACCAGGAAGTACAGAGTGATCTTGTATGATACATCCAAGTATTCCTGAAGACATAAAATATACAATTATTCTAAGTGTGATTTAATGGCTCGCATGGGCAGAAGAAAATCTCTTTCTTCAATTCATGCAAAACAGGCTTATCTCATTGATATATAAAAGAGAATAGTACAGTTTTCACTGCGGAGCTCCATAATCACATAAACTCTTTGAGGTGGAGCTGCACTGTTGGGTTTCTAAAGAGAAGGCACGGCAGATGCTGTTTACTTTCAGACTGTCTCTCTCTCTAACTGATACTATACAAGGCCTTCTGAACAGAGGAGGGGGAAGTTGAAGGAGTAATTTTTTGACTAATGTGCTATGTGTGAGTTTCCATGTCTGTACACCTGCTGTACCTTTTATGAGGGGTTCCCACCATACCTGCAATGAGTTTCTAAGTGTGTACACCTGCTGTGCCCATTGTGAGGGATTCCCGCCATTCCTGTGCTGAGTTCCCAAGTCTGAACACCTGCTGTGCCTATTATGAGGGGTTTACACCATCCCTGTGCAGAGTTCTCGGGTCTGTACACCTGCTGTGCCCATTATGAGGAGTTCCCTCCATTCCTGTGCTGAGTTCCCAGGTCTGTATGCCTGCTGCACCAATTATGAGAGGTTCTCACCATCCCTGTGCTGATTTTCTGGGTCTGTACACCTGCTGTGCCCACTATCAGTGGTTCCCACCATCCCTGTGCTGAATTCCTGGGTCTGTATACCTGCCATTATCAGGGGTTCCCACAATCCCTGTGCTGAGTTCCCGGGTCTTTACACCTGCTGTGCCCATTTTGAGGAGTTCCCACTATTCCTGTGCTGAGTTCCCAGGTTTGTATAGCTGCTTTGCCTTTATGAGGGGTTCCCACCATCCCTGTGGCGAGTTCCCGGGTCTGTACACACGCTGTGCCCATTATGAGGGGTTTCCACCATCCCTGTGCTGAGTTACGGGGCTGTACACCTGCTGTGCCCATTATGAGGGGTTTCCACCATCCCTGTGCTGAGTTCTCGGGTCTGTACATATGCTGTGCCCATTAGGAACTGTTCCCACACTCCCTGGGTTTTTTTTTTTAGTGGTCTCGTTTTATGGAGAATGTAACAGGAGTTGCTGAGACACAAAAAAAGTGGGAACACCCAAAGTTTCCCAGGTGGACAGTAGCAGAGTCAGAAATTATAAGAGGGGAAGTGTGATGTTGGAGCACCCAAAACACATAAGAAGGAAGAGCCTACTCAGCCCACCAGGCTTCACCTGCAACTAAAATACCTCTTGTGGGGAAATGGCCCCGTTTAGGTGTGTAGTATTAGAATGAGCTCTCACCTTGGGGAAAGGGCTGCTCCACACTTGGATGCTCTCGTTGACATTCAGCTGTCTCAGCAGAGTGTTACTGATGGTGTTAATAAGGACCGGTAGGGAGTGCACCATGGTACTATTGAACACAACTTCATAGATGAAATACTGGAAGACACAAACACAAGATGGCGCAGTGATGACCCCTCTAGACGTGCAGTAATCCGTTCTGCTCATTATATGTAAAATGCACTGATGCAGATTCTATAGGACTGAACAGGAGGGCAGAGATTCAACCCAGTGACACCAAGACTAGAAATAAGGGATAGAGGGTGTCACTAGGACAGGAAGGGAGTCCTTTCACCAGATTCCAGCTTTCTCGTTCCAGTTGTCAGTGGAAGATTTTTCTATTGCACTGAATAAACACCCAACTTCTGCCCCTTAAGTCTTCATCAACCGCAGATCCTCCATCTTGGAATAAGTCATGTGATGCAACCTGGATAGGAGGAAATATCCCCAAGGGGGTGGCCAAGATTCTAACAGAGGATCCAACCCTTACTCGTATGTCTAACTGGAGATGGACTTTAAGCATTTGAGAATTTTAAACGTAGGAGATCGGTCCTAAAAGGACTTCAACAAAGGTATCTCCTACATTCAACTGACTTTCTGCCACCATTATTAAAAAGGTTACTGAACCCAGGAGCCTGCATTTACTATATCTGGTACCCCACAGTACACAGAACATGGTAATGCTATTATTTTAGTAAATATAAACTGCTAAATACCTTTTTTTTATCAACAGTATATAGCAGTCTTGTGACTTCTATCAGTGTCTGGTTAAAGCTTTTAGGAGGAGTTTTCATGCTCCTCTGACTGTCCTATGAGGCTGCATGACTCCTGAACCTCTGTCTGGACAGAGCTGATTGGCCCTGTGCTGATCACATGCATCCTCCAAAAAAAAAAACAAAAAAAAAAAAAAAAACCTCTTTAGCCATACGCAACAAACTGAGCATGTGCAGAGTGACTCCAAGACTCTCTTCTATCAAGAGATGGATTGGGGACAGTAGAAAAAGGGGAGGATCAGAGAAGGCAGGATCAAACAGCCTTTTATAACAAGCATGCTTTACTGCATATACAGACTGATTTTAGTGTTGTGGGTTTAGTAACACTTTAGAGCAATTGTTTGCAAACTGCCAAAATGCAGCCAAACCTATAGTAATACTTTGTAACAATCTATTGTTACATTGTATTTACTCTTTCATTCATACGCAGATCATAAGCTGTGACCTTTTATCTGCATATCGGTTAAAGGAATGTTGCAAGTATAAAATGTTTTTCTTTTACGTGTATTCCTATTTTAAGTCTTAATCCTAATCACCCTCAATTCTTTTATCTTCCTAGCTATAATTTTCCAGCATTTTTTTTTTACTATTAATAATGGCTTTTTTTCGTTTTTTTTAGCCATTGTAACAATCTATTGTCTATTGTATTTATTCTTTCATTCGGGCCGAGCAAAATTTCAGCCCGAACATCGCCTGTTCACCCCTTGAAGGGGGCACAGTGCATTCTAAGCCCTGATTGGGCAAAGCTTCGCCCAATCAGGGCACAGTGAATAGCTTGTTAAGGAGCGAGCCGGGAAAGGGTGCAGCGGTGGTGGCTCCGCACCCCTTGTGACATCACCGATCCGTGCATGCTGGGGCGGCAACATCACGAGGGGGCAGGGCCACCGCCCTTATTTATATAAGAACTTTTATATGGCAAGCCAGGCATTTGGCGGTTTTCCTTAGTTGACGGCTGAGCTTTTTTTCTTTTTGGGGTCCAGCGGTGCAGCGGGTGTCATGATTGACGATGAATTTACATGGGGGGAGGGCATTGTTTTTTCATTTTTTATTTTTTAATAAAGGACTTGTCAAAAACTGCCTGCAGACTCGGACAACCACAGCCCAGGGTTGTGGGGATGAGGCCCTCATCCCCATCAACATGGGGACAAGATGCTTTGGGGTGGGTCCCAAAGCACCCCCCCCCTTATGTGGAGGGCATGTGGCCTGGTGTGGTTTGGGGGAGGCCCTAATTCCTGGCATTTTTGTCATGTCATTTTACACAGGACACACTATAGAATAAAATGTATACATTTTCATGATAGTAAAACAATTTAAACAACTAGAGCGCTCAAAGCGGAAAAAAAATGTATGTTTTTTGTTTCGTTTTTATGTCTTTATGCTTATAGAATATGGAATTAAATATTACTATGTAATATTGCCAAAGTAAAGCCTAGTTTGTTCTTAATAACTATTGCCAAATAAAGAGGCCTACACAGGAAATGTGAAAGTTGTTCTGGTCTATAAAGGCTATATAGGGGGAGAGCTGAATTAAACAGGATGCGTCCTTTGGCCCACTACACATTTTCCCACCAGTGATTGGATAAATGTGGCGCATGCTGTACTCTACTCACTACTTACACCCTCCTACCTTTCCTGAACTAATGACATCCAAACCGCCACTGTGAGGAGCGACAGACATATAGTCGGTCCCGTTCATCAGCTCCACCTTTATTCTTTGGCTGTGCAGGTGGTCAATTATCTCATCTATACTGGCACCTGCGGAGAAAAAAGGCCGAAGCTTTACGATGGATAGTTTGCATTTGTGTTAAATATAATCATTGTCAGCAAGACAGAAATTAAAGAAAAAGGAGAAGGAGAATTATATTATTTATTAATATGATGGTCCACCAAGAGACACTGGTGGAAGAGGAGGAGAAGGGAGAACATTACTATGCTGGTCCATCAAGAGACACTGGTGGAAGAGGAGGAGAAGAGAGAACATTACTATGGTGGTCCACGAAGAGGCTCCGATGGAAGAGGAGGAGAAGAAGGGAGAACATTACTATGGTGGTCCACCAAGAGGCACCGGTGGAAGAGGAGGAGAAGGGAGAACATTACTATAGTGGTTCACCAAGAGGCACTGGTGGAAGCGGAGAAGGGAGAAAATTACTATGGTGGTCCACCAAGGGGCACCAGTGGAAGAAGAAAGGAAGGGAGAACGTTACTATGGTGGTTTATCAAAAGGCACCGGTGGAAGAGGAGGAGAAGGGAGATCATTATTACTGTGGTCCACCGAGAGACCCCAGTGGAAGAGGAGGAGAAGAGAGAACATTATTATTATGGTGGTCCACCAAGAGGCACTGGTGGAAAAGAAGGAAAAGGAGAACATTACTATGGTGGTTCACCAAGAGGTCCCAGTGGAAGAGGAGGAGAAAGGAGATTATTATTATGGTGGTCCACCAAGAGGCACTGGTGAAAGAGATGGAGAAGAAAGAACATTACAATTGTGGTCCATTAAGAGGCACCAGTGGAAGAGGAGGAGAAAAGAGAACGTTATTACGTTGGTCCACCAAGAGGCATCAGTGGAAGCGGAAGAGAAAAGAGAAATAATGGTGGTCCACCAAAGGTGTAAGCAGTGGAAAGAAATGAAAAGGGAGAACATTACAATGGTGGTCCACCGATAGACACTGGCGGAAGAGGAGAAGGGAGAACATTCTTAGGGTGGCTCACCAAGAGCCACCGGTGGTGAAGTTTTCACCCATCCTTGGTAACCATGTGGTTTACATTCCTGCAACAGCTTAGCAGCACCATCTTCTGCTGTTCAAGCTTTACTATTGGTCACTAAGGCGACAAACCACACTAAAGGACCAATACTTGAAGAAGGAAGAAGGTGTGGAACCTTAACCCTCACAGCAAAAGCAAAAAAATAGTCTGCTTGTGCCTTTGGAGCTACTGAATGTTCTGGTGTGTTTTTCCAGGATTAGAGTACAGTGTGGATGTGCATATGAACCACACTATGTGTAAGGGTCACTATGGGTAAGGGTGACTATGTGTAAGGGTTCCTTGGCATTTTGAACCCACCAAAATAAGACTTTATTGAAGACTTGTGTTTATTTCCTGCTACAAGCCCAAAGCTTTTTCTTCCAAATGGTGCATCCAACTAAATAAAGGGGATGTGGGCATGCAGCTTTTGACATTACATATAAATTACTAATTGTTGTGCTGTGCCTGGTATTCCCCTTTAAGTAACATCAGGGATCCAAAGGCTACCTGTGGAGCTCTGGATAAGAAGGCTGGTGAGGTCCTTCTGACTCTTCTGTCCCGGACGCAGGAAATACAGATCCGGAGACAGCTTGATGGGGACGGAATGCTTGTGGTTGTACCAGTGAAGAATGTTTACTGCGACCTGGGCAGCCAGGAAAAGGAATAAAGACAGACACCTGGAAGAGAAGGAATAGAAGGATTTAAAGTGTAAAACATAAATTTAGTTTCAGAATGTTTTGGCATGATGCCTCACTTTATGAAGTTTTTTAGTAAAATAATTTTTGTGACCTTAGCATCCTGTATATAGCTGCAGATAAGCAAGTTTTGTTTACGGTCATGCGAGTATGCATTTGGCTGTTTTATGCTAATAAAACATTAATTAATGGTACACTTAGCTGGCGCCCCCTTGTGTCCCTTTTTTACTTCCATCACCAAAGTAGCCTCAGATCCCAGGGAGCTATATAAGGGACAACACAGCCACATTCTGTTCAACCGCATTTCATCCTTCTACCCACACATTTCTATTGACTGGTGTTATGGTACTCTCAGAATCCCTGCCAAGACTACAGTTCCCAGTAACAATGCTGGGGGTGTGTCTTCTTACCAGAAGGGTATTTAAGCTCCAGCCTTAGAAGTTGTAGGTGCTGTGTCTTCTCACCAGCTACTAAGGAGCTAAAATACTTACCTGCTAGTTACATGCTTGTTGCTGATCTGGATTGACTTAAATACTCTATTGCCTGCTATGACCCTTGCCTGTAGCAGACTACCTTTTTGTCTGCCAACTGCCTTGACTTCCACTTGAACCTGGCTGCTCTCTTGCCTGCCAGGACCCCTGCCTGGACCTGGCTGCTCTCTTGCCTGCCAGGACCCCTGCCTGGACCTGGCTGCTCTCTTGCCTGCCATGACCTTGCCTGGGCCCGGCTGCTCTCTGGCCTGTCATGACCTCTGCCTGGACCCGGCTGTTCTCTTACCTGCCATGACCTCTGCCTGCTCCTAGATGCTCTCTTGCCTGTCATTACCCCTGTCCAGTCCCGATTACTCTCTTCTTCTACTGTCTTTTTCATCTTGAACAGTCTCTGCATCATAGCTATTCTGCACCAGCCATTGGTGAGGTGATCCTGAGGACTGTGACCTCCTGGTGCCAGTTTGAACCAAAGAAAACTGGCACCACTAGGGTTACACCTTCAAGGGCTCTGCTGAAGATCAACTTGCACTCAGACCTTGTGCCCAGGGGTGAGCCAACATCACCTGCCAGGGGGCATCATAACAGCTAGGAATGTGATGGGTAGACTCACTGGCCAAAAGAAGGGCTCAGGCAACAGCAGGAAGAGTCACAAGGCAAAGGGAGGAAGTCACAAGGCAATCATGCATTTCCTTTATAAGGAACTTGGGGATCTTAGGTTTCTACTCAGACTGACAGCCAGCTAAGAACTTAGTCCAACCAAAAACATTTCACATAAATGTTGATGCCCGTGGCAATGGGTCATCTAAAGGTGTTTTTATCTACTAGGGATCCCAGTGGTATGAAATCCCCTCTTTAGCTTCTGGCTCTTTTTCCTCTCACTTTGGAGTTTTGGGCATCTAACCCAACTCAGGGTGTTCAGACTCCTTTAAATGGATTCTCCCTAGCATTGAATGCAAATGGTAAGAGTTGGGATTCTGAATATGGGATGCAGAGCAAATGCAAAACAAAGTGAAGTAAGAAAAAAAACCCCAACATTTTGGGTGGATTGATCCTTTAACATGGCTAGCCCACCCCATAGGTTTTTTTTTGGGTGTTCCTTATCACCTCTCAGCAGATAAATACTCACACGTTTCGGACACATTTCCGGTCTCGGTACAAGTTGCGGAAATGTAGCTTGGCTATGGTCCTGGCTTGCTGCTTCCACAGAGCACGGCCACTCACGGTGCAAGGATCGGACTCTGGAAGGGCCAGTAGGCCCTGGTCAATATCCTCGGTGGATTTCCACTTCCTGTCATCGTCTATCTTCTGATGAGTGAAAATATTGCTGTCTGTAATAAAACACAGACATAGAATAACATGATTCAAGGACGTTAAATTCACTCAAAACGCATTATGGTCCTAAAGCCGATTGTGATTGGTGGACATCTTTTACCTTTACTGTACCCCTTGTTCAACGTAATAAATTAACTCCTAACCATAACCATTTATTGATTGAACTAGGTGGACTTGTGTCTTTTTTCAATCAGACTATGTGACTATATATAACCTTTAACCCCTAACCCTTAACTCCTTAAAAAAAAGGAAAAAAAAAAGAATAAATAAAAAATAACTAAAAACAGATGAAAACGCTGAAAAACAAAGCAACAAATGATGAAACTGATGATATTTCTCTCTATTGGCTAATAAAAAAACACCAAAGCTCATAAACGCTTTAAAAATGCTGTACAAAAACGCGCATACAAATGGGCAAAAAAAACCACTAAAAAAATGCAACGTTCAGGTGTGAATGCAGCCTAATGCCGCGTACACACGGTCAGACTTTTCGTCTACAAAAGTCCAACGGACGCTGACGGACTAAAGCTGGCTGGTAATCCGATCGTGTGTGGGCTTCTCCGGACTTTCAACTGACTTTTTTAGCCTCAAATCCGACGTACTTTAGATTTGAAACATGCTTCAAATCTTTCCGACGGACTCGAGTCCGGTCGAAAAATCCGCTCGTCTGTATGCTAGTCCGACGGACAAAAACCCACGCTAGGGCAGCTATTGGCTACTGGCTATGAACTTCCTTATTTTAGTCCGGTGTACGTCATCACGTAAGAATTCGACGGACTTTTGTGTGATCGTGTGTAGGCAAGTCTGTTCGTTAGAAAGTCCGCCGCAAGTCCGTCGAAAGTCCGCCAAAAGTCCGTCGAAAGTCTGTCGGACAGGCTGTCGGACTTTTGTAGCTGAAAAGTCCGACCGTGTGTACGCGGCTTAAGATTTGAAATTTCTGTTCTTGGGCCCATTTCAAGCCGACGGCTACCACGTAGGCTTGAAATGCTCTGTGATCGCCAAGTCCTCGGGATTCGGTTGATCACAGATCGAAGTAAAGGGCTAATCACAGCGGACCTTGACCAAGTGATCAGCTGTCAGCCAATGGCAGCTGATCACGGAAGTGAACAGAAGCCGGTTATCAGCTTTTTTTTCCCTCACGCTGACAGCATGAGGAAAAAGAGAAGAAAGCCATGAACCAGCTTCTGTTACAGGGACATCAATACCCTCGGTGCCCACCAGTGCTGCTAATCAGTGCCCACCAGTGCCACCTACCAGTGCCCATCAGTACTGTTAATCAGTGCCCACCAGTGCTGCCAATCAGTGCCCTTTATCAGTGTCACATCAGTGCTGCCTATCAGTGCCACCTACCAGTGCTTATCAGTGCCCAGCAGTGCCCACTATCAGTGCCCAGCAGTGCCACCTATCAGTGCCCAGAAGTGCCACCTATCTGTGCCCATCAGTGCCACTCATCGGTGCCCATCAGTGCAACCTCATCAGTGCATCCAGATCAGTGCCCACCAGTGCCGCCTCATCAGTGCCACCTATCAGTGCAGCCTATCAGTGCCGCCTATCAGTGCCCTCTAACAGTGGCCTTCAGTGCCCATCAGTGCAGCCTCATCAGTGCCTCCTGGTCAGTACCCACCAGTGCCGCCTCATCAGTGCCACCTATCAATGCAGCCCATCAGTGCGGCCTCATCAGTGCCCATCAGTGAAGGAGAAAAATTACTTGTTTGCCAATTTTTTTTTTTTTCAAAATTCTCTGTCTTTTTTTGTTTGTTAAGAAGAAAAAAAAACTCCAGTGGTGATTAAATACCATCAAAAGAAAACTCTATATGTGAAAAAAAAATGATAAAAATGTCATATGGGTACAGTGTTGTATGACCGCACAATTGTGCAACCACGCTAAAAGCTGAAAATTGGCCTGGGCAGGAAGGGGGTAAAAGTGCCCGGTATTGAAGTGGTTAATAAAACCATCAGATTTTAAAAGATTTGAAAACTACATTGAAAAATCCAACATTTTAAAGGTTCTATGAGATTTTAATGATTCAATCTACCTAAATTCTCTCAATCAACATTAACTATTTATAATTCTTACGCTAATATGCATTCCCAGGATGTAAAGGGTTGGGAATGGAGTTGTGACCATGTCTCTGCCTTTCATAGCATTTCCAGATGAGCAAGACAACGGATCTCGGATCAATCGGTGGGATCAGGAGATCATTACCTGTTTGGTCCACATCAGATTCTGCTTCTAGTCTGAAGAAGACATCCTCCAACGTGGTGACCGACACTCCATAGGTCAGGATTCCCAGGCTGCAATCATTGTCCAAAGCTGAAAACAATCCTAGAAAATGGAAATCACACAAAATCTAGAATAAAGGCAACTCAACCCGACTGAACATAGCTAAATCCAGAATAGGGACAAATCAGCTGGACCACAATGTAATAAAATCTAGAATAAAGACAACTCAACCGGACTGAACATAGCTAAATCCAGAATAAGGACAACTCAGCTGGACCACAATGTAATAAAATCTAGAATAAAGACAACTCAACCGGACTGAACATAGCTAAATCCAGAATAAGGACAACTCAGCTGGACCACAATGTAATAAAATCTAGAATAAAGACAACTCAACCGGACTGAACATAGCTAAATCCAGAATAGGGACAAATCAGCTGGACCACAATGTAATAAAATCTAGAATAAAGACAACTCAACCGGACAAAACGAAGCAAAATCCAGGATAAAGACATCTTAACCAGACCAACGGTAGCAAACTCCAGAGTGAGGACAACTCAACTGGACCTTGTAACTAAATCCAGAATAAAGACAACTCAACCAGACCAGAACTTAGGAAAATCCAGGATAAAGACAACTCAACTGGACCACAACGTAACAAAATCCAGAATGAAGACAACTCAACCGAACCGAACGTAGCTAAATCCAGAACAAGGACAACTCAGCTGGACCACAATGTAACAAAATCTAGAGTAAAGACAACTCAACCGGACCAAACGTAGCAAAATCCAGGATAGAGACAACACAACCGCACCACAATTTAGCAAAATCCAGAATAAATACAACTCAACCAGGCCAAACGTAGCTAAATCCAGAATGAGGACAGTTCAGCTGTACCACAATGTAACAAAATCCTGAATAAAAACAACTCAACCGGACCATGTTGTAACAAAATCCAGAAAAAAGACAACTCAACCAGACCAACGGTAGCAAACTCCAGAGTGCAGGCAACCCAACCGGACCATGTTGTAACTAAATCCAGAATAAAGACAACTCGACCAGACCAGAACTTAGGAAAATCCAGGATAACTCAACTGGACCACAACGTAACAAAATCCAGAATGAAGACAACTCAACTGGACCGAATGTAGCTAAATCCAGAACAAGGACAACTCAGCTGGACCACAAAGTAACAAAATCTAGAGTAAAGACAACTCAACCGGACCAAACGTAGCAAAATCCAGAATAAGGACAATTCAGCTGGACCACAATGTAACAAAATCCAGAATAAATACAACTCAACCGGACCAAATGTAGCAAAATACAGAATAAAGACAACTCAACTGGACCAGAATTTAGGAAAATCCAGGATAAAGACAACTCAACTGAACCACAACGTAACAAAATCCAGAATAGAGACAATTTAACTGGACCATAAAGTAACAAAATAGAGCCAGTCCGAAGAAAAACTCTGACAGGTGAACAATCCATGTACATGGGGGCCGATGAAGACCCTACTGATAGGAGGGGAGAGCAGAGGGCTGAGTACAGACCATTGCCAATTACCTGGGAAGATGTCTACATCCTTCAGTGGTAAGCCGTAGATGAGGGAGTTCTCAGTGGCCAGCATCAGACTCGCCCCGGGAATGTGCTGTGAGACGAGCGCAGATACAGACGCCATGTTACACGAGGATTTTATATCCATGCTGAACGGAAAAAAGACACATTTGTTTGGTCACTGAAAGAGAATATATCACAAAGACCCACCAGGCCGACCCCAGTGACATCAACCATCACAGTCTATCTAATAGAGAAAATGTTTTTAGTCTTGGATAAAGTGGTAATGGGAGGTTAGAACCTCTGCTGGGTGTTTGAGGTTGGTGTCCCCGCT
This sequence comes from Lithobates clamitans, assembly GCA_037952925.1. Classification (NCBI taxonomy): domain Eukaryota; kingdom Metazoa; phylum Chordata; class Amphibia; order Anura; family Ranidae; genus Lithobates; species Lithobates clamitans. The sequence goes on along the minus strand of JBBGZY010001389.1, from coordinate 41,779 downwards.
GGGGGGGGGGGGGGGATCACTCCCTCTATTCGTCCTGGTGACCCCTGACAGTGGGACAAAAATTGATGGGAAATCCAAAATCTTTAGTTGTCACCAAAACAGGAGGCGAGGGGAAAGGACGTTTATTCTGGTGACAACTAAGAAAGGATTTATCTTACTTCGGAGAGATTTCCTCTTATTTCCTGCTTTGTATACAAGACAGGAAGTGAAGGGAAAAGTCCCCCATGGGACAAAGACAGACAAAAAAATAAATAAACCATGAGAGGAATTTTAAAGAAAAATTCCAGGTATGGATATTTTCAACATAGTTACACTGATCCTGCTTGGATGTAACCGGTATGTATATACCATAGATGGCCAACACCCCTGGAAGCTAGAAATCTCTGAAGTAGACACCACAACTACAATACTACTACAATAATACTACACAGCTACTACACCACTACTATGAAACTACTACACCACCACTACTACACAGCTACAACACCAATACTACAGTACTACTACAATACTACCACACAGCTACTACTGTACTACTAAAATACTGCTACACCACTACTATAAAACAATTACACCACCACTACTACACAGCTACTACACCAATACTACAGTACTACTACGATACTACTACACAGCTACTACTGTACTACTAAAATACTGCTACACCACTACTACTACAATACTGCTACACCACTACTACTACATCACTACTACAGTACTACTACAATACTACTACAACACTACTATAATACTAATACTACTACTACATTGCTACTACAATACAACTACACCACTACTACAATACCACAACACCACTATTACAGTACTACGACAGTACTACTACAATACTACTGCACTGCCACTCTGGTGATCTTCACTAGCGCCCGGGTCCTGTGCCAAGCAGCTACATCGCTACTACAGTATTACTACAATACTACTACACCACTACTACAGTACTACTACAATACTACTACAGTACTACTACAATACTACTACAGTACTACTACACTGCCACTCTGGTGATCTTCACTAGTGCCCGGGTCCTGTGCCGAGCAGCTACATCGCTACTACAGTATTACTACAATACTACTACACCACTACTACAGTACTACTACAATACTACTACAGTACTACTACAATACTACTACAGTACTACTACACTGCCACTCTGGTGATCTTCCTGTGCCAAGCAGCTGTCCTGCTGCATTGTGAACACAGGAGGTCGGCAGTTGGGCACCATTCAGAGAACGCTTTGTATTTTCTGAATGAATGCAATGTGAGCTGGAGAGGGGGGTTGGTGACTTTTCCCACTTTACACCTCATCCAATCAGAGAACATTTTGCATTCAGTCTGACTGGTGCCCAACAGCCGACCCCCTGAGTTCACAATGCAGCAGGGCAGTCGCACAGCACAGGACATGGAAGGCAGTGGCGATCACTGGAGAAGCAGTGTAGTAGCGGTGTAGTAGCGGTGTAGATTCGGCGTACTAGTGGTGTAGTAGCGGTGTAGTAGCGGTGTACTAGCAGTGTAACAGCAGTGTAGTAGCGGTGTAGTAGTGGTGTAGATGCGGTGTACTAGTGGTGTAGTAGTGGTGTAATAGCGGTGTAGTAGCGGTGTACTAGCAGTGTGGTAGTGGTGTAGTAGCGGTGTACTAGTGGTGTAGTAGCGGTGTAGTAGTGGTGTAGTAGTGGTGTAATAGTGGTGTAGTAGTGGTGTAGTAGCAGTGTCTATTACAGTGCTTTCCCGCTTCTACAAGGATCCCACAGGTAATCTGGAACAATGTAACTATAAAAATTTCCATACCTGGAATGTTTTTTTTAACCATTACCTACTTCTGTCTAACAATAACTGTCTGTGTTTAAGCAGCGGCCTCTCTGCAGAGGTCATAGCTGGAGCTCTCAAATCCGTAGGGAGAATGAGCATTGGCAATTGTAGAGCAAGGGGTCCTTCTCTGCTGGCAGGGGACAGGCTTTTCTACTTAGGCTGTGGCCACAGAATACACACTGAAGGACTTTGCACACCTTCTGTTCCATGGGATGGGAATCTGTTATCAGCCAATGGCATTGCACTATACCTGAGGCGGTAGCTGACACCCCACTTGCTCTTGAGGAACAGGGAGGATCCAACGCATTTCAGGGTTCCCTGGGAGAGGACGGCTTTTCTGTCTGAAATACAAATTAGAAAGAGGATTATATTTTGTATATTTTGTAATATTAGTTTCATAAAAGGAGAAGTCCCATGAAAGCGAAGGTTCCAGTCATGTGATCAAAAGTAGGCTGAACCATTGTCCTTATATCTACTAGAGACTAAGAAATCCCTCTAAATCGGAGTTCATAACTCCGCCTACCTGCCTGTCTATTTCACAGGTGTTCCTAAGTCCACCCACCCGCTGTGGTTATTTCATAGGTGTTCCTAACTCCTCCCAACTGTTCTGATTATCTCACAGGTGTTCCCAACTCCACCCACCTGCTGTCATTATTTCACAGGTGTTCCTAACTCCGCCCACCTGCTGTGATTATCTCACAGGTGTTCCTAACTCCGCCCACCTGCTGTGATTATTTCACAGGCGTTCCGAACTCCGCCCACCTGCTGTGATTATCTCACAGGTGTTCCTAACTCCGCCCACCTGCTGTGATTATTTCACAGGTGTTCCTAACTCCGCCCATCTGCAGTGATTATCTCAAAGTTGTTCATAACTCCGCCTACCTGCTGTCATTATTTCACAGGTGTTCCTAACTCCGCCCACCTGCTGTGATTATCTCACAGGTGTTCCTAACTTAGCCCACCTGCTGTGATTATTTCACAGGCGTTCCTAACTCCGCCCACCTGCTGTGATTATTTCACAGGTGTTCCTAACTCCGCCCATCTGCAGTGATTATCTCAAAGTTGTTCATAACTCCGCCTACCTGCTGTGATTATTTCACAGGTGTTCCTAAGTCCACCCAACTGCTGCGATTATCTCACAGGTGTTCCTAACTCCGCCCACCTGCTGTGATTATCTCACAGGTGTTCCTAACTCCGCCCACCTGCTGTGATTATTTCACAGGCGTTCCTAACTCCGCCCACCTGCTGTGATTATTTCACAGGTGTTCCTAACTCCGCCCATCTGCAGTGATTATCTCAAAGTTGTTCATAACTCCGCCTACCTGCTGTGATTATTTCACAGGTGTTCCTAAGTCCACCCAACTGCTGCGATTATCTCACAGGTGTTCCTAACTCCGCCCACCTGCTGTGATTATTTCACAGGTGTTCCTAACTCCGCCCACCTGCTGTGATTATTTCACAGGTATTCTTAACTCCGCCCACCTGCTGTGATTACACAGAAGTTCCCAACCCCACCTGTCTGCTGCTGTTTGAAGGGGATTTTGCTCCCCCTATTGTTTCTAGTTCCAACAGCGTAAAAACTCCATGGGCATGATTTATTGAATAAAAGATATATTACACTCACATGTCGTAGATAAAAAACAAAAACAATACACTCGGCAAACAAGCAACAGCACCTGCACTTCCGGGAATTCACGATGACGTCAGCACATCACTCCGCCCTACGCGCTTCGTCACACGTGACATCGCTCGGGTCTACAACATGTGAGTGTAATATATCTTTTATTCAATAAATCATACCCATGGGGGTTTTTTTTTACGCTATTGGAGCCATGTCTTTTATATTCACATACCATTTGAGGGGGATACCGGCCGGAAGCACTGCCTAGGGGAACCCAGGGCAGGGCAGGGCGCCCTATCACAGGCTCCTTTTGACATCTCTTCAGTTAGGGAGTCGCACACTATTTGGGAAGCGTGCGATTTATACGTTTGGTGGTAGTTATACTATTGGAACGCGTCTTCATCGGTGATGGATGCTGATCACGTGATTTAGCTTGCATTTTCTCGCCACTAAAAGAGGACTTTTTACACTTTTTACGGACTTTATAACACTTTTTTTATAACAATTTTCTTGTTTCTATGTCATTTTTATATGGAGTTATTTTTAATTCACTTACAAGCGCGACTCTTGATGTCGTTAACTGTTTAGTGACTGTGTATTGTACCTCCCGGGAAGAGTCGCAAGTTGTCCCCTATGAGACCGTGTTGTGCATTATTTTATTCATCGGCGCAGTTTCTTTTTGTTATACAATCCCACAATGCCGAGCGATCAGCAAAGGTTGCGTACCCGCCAGGATGTCGGCTTCCTCCATGCAGTGTGTGCTGAACACGATGACATTGTTCGCCTTCCTCTTCTTTAACACATTCCAGACGGTGTAGCGGGAGCAGGAATCCATACCCGCCGTGGGCTCATCCAGAAGCAGCACCTGCCAAAGACATCGAGAGGTCACCACCAGACAAAAAAAAGAGGGGGGTCACCGGAAAGCATTGTCCTCGCCATCTGTCTCCTTCAGATAAAAATAGACCAAGCTGCTCCCAACTGACTTTAAAACGTTGCCGTAATATCGCTCAGCCCGGGGGGGGCGACTGGGAGAAACAAGCTCCGCCTACAAGTGAGAACTGTCGAGTGGACTGGTCCTTTAAACATGTGTCTTCATTAGAGCCAAGACATTTACAAATATGGACTTTATTGGCACCAACTCAGCCACAGATTGGATTTTGTTACAAATAGTTTTTTTTTTTATTGTACATTAATTAAAAATAATTTTAAATCAATTACATATCATTGGTAATTGCACCTAATAATAGGTGCAATTGCCAATGATATGCAATTGATTTAAAATGGTTTTTAATTGATGTACAATAAAAAAATTATATATATATATATATATATATATATATATATATATATATATATATATATATATATATATATATATATATATATATATTTTTTTTTTTTTTTAACAAAATCCAAACTATTTTTATTGTACATCAATTAAAAAAATTTAAAATCAATTACAAATAATTGGTAATTACACACATTAATAGGTGCAATTGCCAATGATATGCAATTGATTTTAAAATTTTTAAATTGATGTACAATAAAAATAAATCTTTTTTTTTTACAAAATCCAGTATGTGGTTGATGTGGTGCCTATAAAGTCCATATTTGTACATTTTATAGCTCTACTACACACGTTTCGGATATGGCACCTGTTAGCATGAGTGGACCTCCACACTGCCTCCCAGTGGATCTCCGTTCTAATTACCCAAATTTTTTGTAACATGGGCCTTTAACCACTTGACCTTCGGAAGATTTGCCCCCCATCATCACTGCATTACTTTAACAATTGCGCGGTTTGTGCAATGCTGTACCCCCCCCCCCAAAAAAAATGTATGTCCTTTTTCCCCCTACAAATAGAGCTTTCTTTTGGTGGTATTTGATCACCTCTGAGATTTTTTATTTTTTGCGCTATAAACAAAAAAGACCCTCAATTAAAATAAAAAAACAATATTTTTTTACTTTCTGCTATAAAACATATCCAATAAAGAAATTAAAAAAAAATGAAAAAAAAAAAAAAAAAAAGACCGACAATTAAAAAAACACAAAAAAATAAAACAATATTTTTTACTTTCTGCTATAAAACATATATAAAAAAAATCGCATTACTTCATCAATTTAGCCCAATATGTATTGTGCTACATGTCTTTGGTTAAAAAAAAAAAAACACAAAAAGCGTATATTGATTGGTTGGCACACAAGTTAATGCGTCTACAAACTATGGGATATTTTTTTTTCCTTATTTCTTTTTTTCTAGTAATGATGGTGATCAGCGACTTATAGCGGGACTGCCATATTGCGGCGGACAGACGGACACTAACTGACACTTCTTGGGGAGACTTATACAGTGATCAGTGCTAAAAATATGCACTGTCACTGTATTAATGACACTGGCTGGGAAGGGGTTAACATCAGGGGCGATCAAAGGGTTAACTGTGCCTAGCCAGTGTTTATGTGCACTGTGGGAGTAGCTTTTACTAGGGGAAGGCATGGAACCTAGTCCCTGCTTTGCAGAGACACAAGATTCATGTCTTCCCTACTGTCAGACCACCGTTCTGCCTGTGTGCTGGATGATCGATTGGTGCTGGCGGACATCGAGTGCGTGGTAGCCGCAGATCAGCGCACCCCCTACCCGGAAGAGTTGGATCACGTACTAGGTAGTGGTACATGATCCGGTGCAGCAATGCCAACTTGCTGCCGTATATGTAAGTTATACGGTCGGCAAATGGTTAAATAAGGTTTATAGATGACTTTCACATTTTCCAAGCTGTATATGTTTACTGTAATTAAAGGGTCCAAAGGAGCCAAAATGTAAAAAAAAATAATGGCGTAGGGGTCCCTCCCAAAATCCATATCAGACCCTTATCTGAGCACGCAACCTGGCAGGCCGCAGGAAAAGGGGGGGAATGAGAGAGCCCCCCTTCCTGAACCGTACCAGGCCACATGCCCTCAACATGAGGAGGGTGCTTTTCCTGTGGCCTGCCAGGTTACATGCTCAGATAAGGGTCTGGTATGGATTTTGGGGGGGACCCCTATGTCATTTTTTTTATTTTGGCGCAGGATTCCCCTTAATATCCATACCAGACCTGAAAGGCCTGGTATGGATTTTGGGGGGACCCCCACACAATTTATTTAATTTGGGTGCGGGGTTTCCCTTAATATTCATACCAGACCCAAAGGTAATGGACTGGGGGGGGGGGGGGGGGCCATGCCTTTTTTTTCAATGATTTTTATCTATATTGCTGGGACCTGACAATACATTACAGCCTCGAGCAGTTTTAAATGACTTTTTTTCCTTTAGAAATGTCATTTTGCTGTGGTATTGTTCTAAACACGGGAAACATGCGCCACTTTACAGGCATACTATAGACACCCCACCAGGCACAATATTTAAAGGAACGTTTCTTTTTTTATTGCTTCACTTTAAGCATTATTAAATCACTGCTCCCGAAAAAACGGCAGTTTTTAAAACTTTTTTTTGCATTGATCCATGTCCCCTGGGGCAGGACCCAGGTCCCCAAACCCTTTTTATGGCAATAACTTGCATACAAGCTTTTAAAATTAGCACTTTTGGTTTTTCATGTTTGTGTCCCATAGACTTTAACAGCGTTTCGTGGCTTTTGAATTTGCCGCGAACGCCGCATATTGTTCGCTGTTCGGCGAACAGGCGAACTCCCGATGTTCGAGTCGAACTAAGGTTCGACTCGAACATCGGGCTCATCCCTAGTGAGGAGTACAAAGACAAGTGTGTCTTGCCTACAGTCAAACATGGTGGTGGGAGTGTCATGGTCTGGGGCTGCATGAGTGCTGCCGGCACTGGGGGGCTACAGTTCATTGAGGGAACCATGAATGCCAACATGTACTGTGATATACTGAAGCAGAGCATGATCCCCTCCCTTCAGAGACTGGACCGCAGGGCAGTATTCCAACATGATAACCACCCCAAACACACCTCCAAGGTGACCACTGCCTTGCTAAAGAAGCTGAGGGTAAAAGTGATGGACTGGCCAAGCATGTCTCCAGACCTAAACCCTATTGATCATCTGTGGGACATCCTCAAACGGAAGGTGGAGGAGCGCAAGGTCTCTAACATCCACCATCTCTGTGATGTCATCATGGAGGAGTGGAAGAGGACTCCAGTGGCAACCTGTGAAGCTCTGGTGAACTCCATGCCCAAGAGGGTTAAGGCGGTGCTGGAAAATAATGGTGGCCACACAAAACATTGACACTTTGGGCCCAATTGGGACATTTTCACTTAGGGGTGTACTGACTTTTGTTGCCAGCGGTTTAGACATTAATGGCTGTGTGTTGAGTTATTTTGAGGGGACAGCAAATTTACACTGTTATACAAGCTGTACACTCACTACTTTACATTGTAGACAAGTGTCATTTCTTCAGTGTTGTCACATGAAAAGATAGAAGAAAAGATTTACAAAAATGTGAGGGGGTGCACTTATTTTTTGTGAGATACTGTACTAGCCAAGCCCCCCGCCGCCTACTTCCTCAACATTTTTCCCTTCTTCATGTGAGTATAATGCTTTTTATTTTAATATGATGATAATATGATAATGTGGAGTGATAATACTCCATAAACTCCTCACTGAGCTCTCTATTCTTTTATTCAATTTATGAACTTGGTAAATCTTACCTAAGGCTGTAATGATTGGATTTAGAGCTACTGCAAGGCAGATGTGCAGATTAACCACTAGAGGCGCTGTCCTCAACCGTTATAATGCAAGTCGTTTTGTAACCCTTCCAATAAATACTGGATCTATAAAATTCTATGTATTGCTGCCAGTAAGCAGTTCAAATATTTGAATTTCTCCGCTGCAAGTCTGTGAGGGGGCTCTCTTCCTGGAGGTCCAGAAGGGTCACAATGGGGCAACAATAAACAATCGACATTAATGAGAAGCCTGATCTCGCCAGTATTCAGGGCGGTCGGGAAGCAGACACGATCTGCTGCAACAATAGAGCATTGAGAAGGGTTAAATATTAATGAGGAGCAGGTGATACCCGGCGTGCGGCGCAGGAAAAGACGAGCACAGGCAGCTTGTAGGAAACATTGGACCTCATTCATCACTGTCAGGATATAGAAGGACAATGAATATTTCAACAAAAGCTGAACCCAGGCAACAATGAATACAGCTCTATAATCCTTATTACAGCATTAACCGCTTCAGCCCCGGAAGATTTACCCCCCCCCCCCTTCCTGACCAGGCACTGCCTTGCTTTAACTGACAATTGCGCGATCGCGTGACGCTGTACCCAAATAAAATTGATGTCCTTTTCTTTTCCCCACAAATAGAGCTTTCTTTACGTGGCATCTGATCACCTCTGCGTTTTTTTTTTTTGTTTTTTTTTGTGCTATAAACAAACAAAAAAAAAAACAACATTTTTTATTTTCTGCTATAAAACATCCAATAAAAAAAAAAAATGTAAAAAAAAAAAATCAAATTTCTTCATCAGGCCGATATGTATTCTGCTACACATGGTAAAAAAAAAAAAATCCCAATAAGCGTATATTGATTGGTTTGAGAAAAAGTTATAGCATCCACAAACCACGAGATATATTTATGGAATTTTAGTTTTTATTTATTTATTCATTTGTTACTAGTAATGGCAGCAATCTGAGATTTTTAGCAAGACTGCAACATTGCAGCTGACAATCCGGACACCTGACACTTTTTGGGGACCAGTGACAACAATACAGTGATCAGTGCTAAATAATATGCACTGTCACTGTTACTAATGACACTGGTAGGGAAGGGGTTAACATCAGGGGAGATCAAAGGATTAAATGTGCTCCTAGGGAGTGCTTTCAAACTGTGGGGGGGGGGGGGTGCTGTAACTGGAGGAAGACAGAGATCTGTGTTTCACAAGATCTCCACCTTCCTCTTTTACAGACCGCCGTTCTTCCTCTCCAAAGAAAGATCGGCGGGTGCCAGTGGACATCGCATCTGCTAGACCCGCTGATTGGCTCCTGCTGTGTCCAATTACAGCGAGAGTTGGTCGCAGTCGGCGCCCCAGACCATGTGCATGAAATCACATACCTGTACGTGATTTCACACAGCAGGACCACCCTGCCACAGTATATCTTCACTATATCTGGTCTCCCCAGGAGCCTGCAGTCACTATATCTGGTCTCCCCAGGAGCCTGCATTCACTATATCTGGTCTCCCCAGGAGCCTGCACTCACTATATCTGATCTCCCCAGGAGTCTGCATTCACTATACCTGGTCTCCCCAGGACTCTTCATTCACTATATCTGATCTCCCCAGGAGCCTGCATTCACTATGTCTGATCTCCCCAGGACTCTTCATTCACTATATCTGCTCTCCCCAGGAGCCTGCATTCACTATATCTGGTCTCCCCAGGAGCCTGCATTCACTATATCTGGTCTCCCCAGGAACCTGCAGTCACTATATCTGATCTCCCCAGGACTCTGCATTCACTATATCTGATTGGCTCCCGCTCTGCCCAATTACAGTGGGAGTGGGCCGCAGGCAGCGCCCCAGACCCTGTGCACAAAATCACATACCTGTACGTGATTTCACGCAGCAGGGCCGCCCTGCTGCACTATATCTGCGTGGGGAAGTCCTTAAGTGGTTAAAGTGTTACTAAACCCAGGAGCCTGCATTCACCATATCTGGTCTCCCCAGGTGCCTGTATTCACTATATCTGATCTCCCCGGGAGCCTGCATTCCCTTTATGTGGTCTCCCCAGGAGCCTGCGGTCACTATATCTGATCTCCCCAGGAGCCTGCATTCACTATATCTGGTCTCCCCAGGAACCTGCAGTCACTATATCTGCTCTTCCCAGGAGCCTGCATTTACTACATCTGGTCTCCCCAGAAGCCTGCAGTCATTATATCTGCTCTCCCAAGGAGCCTGCATTCACTATATCTGCTCTCCCCAGGAGCCTGCATTCACTATATCTGCTCTCCTCAGGAGCCTGCATTCACTATATCTGGTCTCTCCAGGAACCTGCATTCACTATATCTGCTCTCCCCAGGACCCTGCATTCACTACATTTGGTCTCCTCAGAACTCTGCATTCACTATATCTGATTGGCTCCCACTCTGCCCAATTACAGTGGGAGTGGGCCGCGGGCAGCGCCCCAGACCCTGTGCACGAAATCACATACCTGTACATGATTTCACGCAGCAGGGCCGCCCTGCTGCACTATATCTGCGTGGGGCAGTCCTTAAGTGGTTAAAGTGTTACTAAACCCAGGAGCCTGCATTCACCATATCTGGTCTCCCCAGGTGCCTGTATTCACTATATCTGGTCTCCCAAGGAGCCTGCAGTCACTATATCTGATCTCCCCAGGAGCCTGCATTTACTATATCTGCTATCCCCAGGAGCCTGCAGTCACCATATCTTGTCTCCCCAGGAGCCTGCATTCACTATATCTGCTATCCCCAGGAGCCTGCAGTCATTATATCTGGTCTCCCCAAGAGCCTGCAGTCACTATATCTGCTCTCCCCAGGAGCCTGCATTCCCTTTATGTGGTCTCCCCAGGAGTTTGCATTCACTATATCTGATCTCCCCAGGAGTCTGCATTTACTGTATCTGCTCTCCCCAGGAGCCTGCAGTCACTATATCTGCTCTCCCCAGGAGTTTGCATTCCCTATATCCGGTCTCCCCAGGAGCCTGCAGTCACTATATCTGCTCTCCCCAGGAGCCTGCATTTACTATATCTGCTCTCCCCAGGAGCCTGCATTCACTATATCTGATCTCCCCAGGAGCCTGCATTCACTATATCTGCTCTCCCCAGGAGCCTGCATTCACAAGCTGTTAATAGGACTTACCTTGGGATTTCCCAGAACCGCAATCGCCACGGCGAGCTTCCTCTGCTGCCCCACGTTCAGACGCTTCACCTGGTTGTGCTTCACGGCTTCCATATCCAGATCATGAAGGATCCTATTTATCTGTAACACACCATCACAGCAAATTATATTAAAGAGGAACTGCAGTCTGCTCACATAATTTGTAATAAAAACATCTTTGCCATTCTCAAGCTTCCCTCCAACTACTTTGCATATTATTTTATATATACTGTGATTCTGTATTTGCCAAATATGCTGCAGAAATCTCCCTCTACGGAGTCTGGCTGCAGCCATTTTAACTGTGGGAAGCTGAAGCTGCTGCCCGTTCACTTCCTGGATTTACACAGACACAGACAGAGGCACGCCTTCAGCTCTGCAGCTCTCATTGGCCCTCTTATGGCTCATTCCCCTCTCTCCCTGGCAAACTCACAAGAGTGAGAGAGAGCTGTGCATGATGTCATAAGCCTAGGCTAATGACCAGACAAGAAACAGGAAGTGGGCTGTATAAGGTATTTACTGGCAGAAAAAAAAAATGTTTTACTATCCAAAGTTAAAATAAGTTAAAATAACAACAAGGGCAGAAGATTTAATAGATGAAAAAAGTTCCGCTTTAAGTGTTAGCTGGAGCCTGGCTTCAGGTGTGTTAGTGTATTTAAATCTGCTAGTCCATCTAACACCCCCCCCTTCCCCAGACTGACAATGCTGCTGTCGGCTGTGCCCCCTGTGCTCCTTCATCCAGAGTGGGGGGCGCTCTAATACAGGAGGTGTGTTAAAAACGAATGCAGCCACCACATCTAATGATTGGTACGCTGCAATCATAGGCGTGCGCACAGGGTGTGCCGGGTGTGCCCAGGCACACCCTAATCACACTGTGCAGCACAGACCCCCCATACTGCCCTGGCTTCCCCCCTCCTTCCCTTCGCAATGGTGCCTCACCTCCAGCTCCTTGCAGGTCTTGCTGATCCCCTTCAGTGAGGCGAAGACGGACAGGTTCTCCTCTACAGTCAGGTCCTCGAAGTGAATGTCACTTTGCTGGCAGACTCCAATCATCTTCCTGATGTCCAGAATCTCATCGATGTCGGTCACTCGGTGTCCAAAGATAGTGGCCACCCCTAAATTCAGAGGAACAGTCTGAGATAACTAGATGTTCTCCTTGACAGTTCATAAATAATAAGTATAATAATAAGGCCCCCCAAGACCTCCCTGGACATCCTCTAAACTTCATTAAAGCCTCCAGGAGGACCAAAGGCAGGGGTCATTCTGTTATACACGTAGCGCCAATCTAGAAGGCAGCACCCTGGCTCCATTCCCTTTCCTGCCAACCTTTGTAACCCAACTGGTTGGACAGATTTACTGACCAATAGCTAAGAAAAGGAGACCAAAGACAGAGATAATTCTGATGTACAATGATTGCCACCCTGGAAGTCAGCGTTTTGGCTCCATTCCCTTTCCTGCCATCCCTTGTAACCCAACCGGATGGATGAAGTCTCTGACTAATATCAATGAACAGGAGAGAAAGACCAAAGACACCTGGCTGTGTGGTCTGGCAGGTGTATGTGAATCTCTAGACTGGCTGATCAGAATTAAAAATCCTTTGACAGACACAACGTTTCCACACATGTACTACAGCTGTCAAGCCATAAACCACTTGCTTACTGGGCACCTAAACCCCCTCCTGTCCAGATCAATTTTAAGCTTTTAGCGCTGTTGCACTTTGAATGACAATTGCACAGTCATACAACACTGTACTCAAATGAAATTTTTATAATTTTTTCCCACAAATCGAGCTTTCTTTTGGTGGTATTTGATCACCTCTGCGTTTTTAGTTTTTGTTGAAAAAACAGAATTTAAAAAAAAAAAAATTTATATTTTTTTAATATTTTGTTATAAAATTTTGCAAACAGGTAATTTTTCTCCTTCGTTGATGTACGCTGATGAGGCGGCACTGATGGGTGGCAGTGATGGGCACTGATGGGTGGCAGTGATGGGCACTGATGGGTGGCAGTGATGGCAGCACTGCTAGGTGGCACTGATTGGCACCACTGGTGGGCATTGATAGGTGGCACTTGTGGGCATTGATAGGTGGCCTTGCTGGGCACTGTGGGCACTGGCAGGTGGCAATGGCAGGTGGCACTGGCAGGCACAGATGAGGCATATGTGCCTCCTTCCTCTTCGGGACCAATGTCCCTTTAATATAAGCCAGTGATCGGCTTTTTTTTCTCTTCACGCTGACAGCTTGAGGAGAAAAAAATCGATTACCGAGCTTTTGTTTACATCATGTGATCAGCTGACAGCTGATCACATGGTAAGGGGCTGGGATCGGTGATCACAGCACACGCACCGCGTGCCCTGCAGGGTGCGCATGGTGCGCGTGCACAGGGGAGGACGTCCCATGACGGCCTCCCGGAAATTGAGGTCTGTGGCCGTCATTCGGCTATGGCCCGGACCTCAAGTGGTTAAAGAGAAACTGCAGTCTGATCACATAATTTGTATTAAAAACCTCTTTGCCATTCTGAAGCTTCCCTCCAACCACTTTGCATATTATTTTATATATACTGTGATTCTGTACTTGCCAAATATGCTGCAGAAATCTCCCTCCACTGAGTCTGGCTGCAACCATTTTAACTGTGGGCAGCTGAATCTGCTGCCCGTTCTCTTCCTGGATTTACACAGACACACAGAGGCACACCTCCAGCTCTGCAGCTCTCATTGGCCCTCGTATGGCTCATTCCCCTCTCTTCCTGGCAAACTCACAAGAGTGAGAGAGAGAGAGCTGTGAATGATGTCATAAGCCTAGACTAATGACCAGACAAACAGGAAGTGGGCTGTATAAGGGATTTACTGGCAGAAAAAAAAAAGTTTTACTATCCAAAGATAAAAAAAATGAGGGAGGAACAGGGCAAGAAACAGTGAAATGTACGAGAATTTCAGTATGTACAGGTGGATTGTGATGACATGTCGGATTGTATATGACAATGTTTCACCTGGAACCTACAATGTTGGATTGTATGATTTTGTTTGTTTCAATAAATTCTTTTGAGATAAAAAAAAAAGATAAAACAACAAGGGCAGAATAGATTTAATAGATGGAAAGTTGAAAAAAGTACTGAAGGTCCACTTTAGGTAAAGCTTCACTCTCTCAATAAACATTGGCTATTTTTTTATAATGCGTTGAGCAATTTGTTGGGGTTATTTGAAGAGATAAAAGAAGAAGGACGATGGAGAAGGAGGAAGAAAGAGGAGGTGGAAGAAGGCAGAAGAAGGAAGAAAAAGGAGGAGGAAGAAAGAGGAGGAGTAAAAAGGAGAGGAGGAAGAATGAGAAGGAAGAAGGAGAAAGAAGAAGGAGGAAAAAGGAGGAGGAAGAAGGAGGAGGAAGGAGGAGGAGGAAGAAGGAGGAGGAAAAAGAAAGAAGGAGGAAGAAGGAAGGAGGAGGAGGAAGAAGAAGGGGGAAGCAGGAGAAAGAAAGAGGAAAAAGATGAAGAAAGAAGAAGAAGAAGAAGAAGAAGAAGGAAGAAGCAGAAGAAGGAGGAGGAAGAAGGAAGAAAAAGGAGGTAGAAGGAAGAAGAGGGAAGAAAAAAAGGAGGAGGAAGGAGGAGGAAGAAGGAGAAGGAAGAAGGAGGAGGAAGAATGAGGAGGAAGAAGAAGGAGGAGGAAAAAACAAAGAAGGAGGAAGCAGGAGAAAGAAAGAGGATTAAAATACAAAGAAAGAAGAAGAAGAAGAAGAAGGAGGGTGAGGAAGGAAGAAGGAGGAGGGGGAAGAAGGAGGAGGAAGAAGGAGGAGGAAGGACGAGGAAAAAGGAAGAAGGAGAAGGAAGAAGGAGGAGGAAGAAGAAGGAAGAAGCAGGAGAAAGAAAGAAGAAGAAGATGAATGAGGAAGAAGGAGGAAGAAGAAGGAAGAAGAAGGAGGAAGAAGGAAGAAGAAGGAGGAAAAAGGAAAAAGGGGGAAGAAAAAAAAAGGGAGGAAGAAGAGGAAAGAGGAGGGAGAAGAAGAAAGAGAAAGGAGAAGGAGCATGGGGAAGAAGGTGAATGAAGGAGAAGGAAGAAGAAGGAGGAAGAAGAAGAAGAAGAAGGAAAAAGGAGGAGGAAGGAGTAGAAAGAAAGCAAAAGAAGAAGAATAATGTCAGGTCACCTGAGACCAGGTGACAGATGCACTCTGTAGGAGTCGGAAGTGCACCGCTAAGATAGTGGACCCTAGGACTGACTGCTGTGGATAGTACCCAGGGAGGTTCAGGAAGTAGGTCTACTGGATCACTAACACAGATCCCAGTGGGAGCTAGAGCATAGATTCCCCAGGGCGCGGGGTCTAAGAGCCAGCAGGTGTTCACCAGAGCCTCTAGTGGTGAGAATGGACTGTGCTGCAGTCTGGCTCCAGGTCGCGGCCCCTAGGGTCTCACAGCTCAAGCTCACGGTAGACTACAGGAGAGGAAGCAGCAGGCTGGAACAACAAGGATAGTAAAGGGATAAGGCAGAGATCAAGGCGACTAGCAGACAGAAACAACAGCGTACATGCCAAAGGTTCAGGGTCACAGGCAAACAGGGATAGTGGAGAATACACCAAGGTCGGTAACAGAGACAAACGAAGAGCACGCGGCTAGCAGGAAACAGGAAGCCAAACACACAATGAATGAATGCACAATGGTTGATCAGCAAGGTTGGCTTGCAATGCCCAGGTTAATATAGTGTTCCTAATTAGAGACCGGGGTGAAGCTATGCTGAGGGAAGATTATTTAAACAGTCAGGTGAGGGTGGCTGGCCTCTAAAGGTGAACACAGAAGGAAAGGTGAGCTGACAGACACACATTACTGCATAATAATGACAAGAAGAAGAAGGAGGAGGAGGAGGAAGAAGCGGGTGGAAGAAGGAAGAAGAAGAAGGAGGAAGCAAAAGGAGGAAGGAGGAGGAAGGTTGTGGAAGAAGGAGGAGGAAGAAGAAAGATGGAGGAGAAAGAAGGGAGAAGAAGAAGGAAGAAGGACTCCCCATGAATAATGATGTTGCCCCCTTTCCATCCTTTACAAGTTATTTTTCGATTCAACTGTCCCTACTTGTGTAGATGAATTATTCATGTTAGAACACTATAACACACTATAATCCCATGCACCCCACAGGGATGTGTTCCAGTATATAAGGGATTGTGAATATATATGAGGCAGATTTACTTTTAACCCCATCCAGCACATCAGAAAATACAGAAAAATGATCAGAGACTGCAAGTTTCTCTCCCCGGGAATGAAAGCTCATTAATATTCATGGAGGCTCTGTGTCTATGCTACTGCTTGCAAAAACTGGTGTTTAGCTCCTAGAGTAGTCTGGGTAATCCCTGGCGGCCTCTTCGCTGGCAGCAGACGAATGTTAATCCATCTTTTCTGTCTATTCAGCCTGTTAAATAAGCACAAGAATGCCTTGTACGACTGTAGAGAGGCAGGGTGCCATGTGACGGGTTTGACTTGCACAGGTCAGTACGTCTATAGTTGGCCATACACGCAGTAATATGATGAATCAGGAGACTTCTTTTCACCTACCCACTGCACATAAAATGTGTGCAAACCCAAAATCAATTTTTCAGTATGTCTTACATCTTGCCTCACTGTACACAGTCTCGTGGCTAATGGAAGGCATTGTTACATATAACAGACTAAAGGGAGCAAATAATAGAAGTTTATTGTTAAGGTTTATATGTACTTTAATATGATGAAGACTATAATCAAGAACCTCCCTTTCCCTGGTAGAAAATAGAATTTTTGTACTCACTATAAATTCCTTTTCATGGAGTCCATTAAGGGGAACAGGAAGTATTTAACCTTTAGGGTTATACTGCTGCCTACAGCTGAATTGGCCAAGAGCAAACAAAAAAAAAATCTACCCAGGATAACCTTTCCCACTCCCCGCATGCCTTACTTTCGTAGCAAATCACAGTACCAAGAGCATAATCATAAACACAAGTGGGTGGAACCTGTGACCATGAATGGTCTCCAAGAAAAGGACTTTACAGCAGGTACAAAAATCTTAATTTCTTTCATACTCTTTGAGGAACACAGGACGTCTTTAACCTTTGGGATGTCCAAAAGCAACTCAATTGAGATGTGGGCAATGCATCGAGCAATATCTAATGGGCTGAAGAAAAAACACCAGAAAAACTGGCAAATGCCTTTAGCTCAAAGAGCCTTCTGAAGAACATTATGCCTGAAGCTGGCAACAGATGAGGCCTGAACATCCGCCTGGTAGAACTAAAAGAACAGGAGGCCAGGTGGCATCTTGGCAAGTCTGGGAAACCATTGCTCGATGCTGAAAAGACCAAGTAGCACTCACACATCTAGTAGAGTGCGCCGTGACATGAAGGTGTAGAGGAATTCGATCCTTAAGACCATAAACTTGGATGATGGTCTGCCTGGGACAGTTAGAAATGCGTAACGAGAAGCCCGTGCCCCTTTACGGGGACCATCCAGGATGACAAAGAGGGAATCAGTCTTCCTAAAAAAAGCAGTGACTGATAGACTCGGTCACTAGGGTTTGGGTGTTCTACATAGGAGGCTCTCTGTACAAAGGTCCTAATCAAAGAGTGAGAGGCCAACAGTCCAGAAACAAAATAGAAAGGGCAGAAAACTGACACTTGATAGTGCTGGCAGATAAATAGTGGTCCAGACCCAGTTGCAAGAAGGAAAGGATTCCGTCCACAGAGAAACTCAGAGGGTGGAAGCCCCGAGACACACACCAAGTAACGTATGTCTTCAAATGTCTGATGACAGACTTTGTGAGAAGTCCTAGCTTTAGCATCACAATAATCACAGACTCAGAGATGCTCATGTCCCTCAGGACCTTGGCTTCAACAGCCATGCCGCTAAAGCAAGTTACCAATAAGTAGGGTGGCAAATTGGCCCTTGGGACAGAAGTTTTTCTGCCAGGAGTCATCCATCTGGACCAGTTCAGAACAAGGAGGATCACTGTAATGCCCACCTTTTGAATACTGCAAAACAGACGAGGAATAAGATTCAGGGGAGAAAAGACATAGATTGCGCTAAGCCCATGGAGCCACCAGAGTAGAGTAGAGTTAAACCCTAAGTGAATGTAATGTGCGTTGAAACAGCCAATTGTAGTATCCATCGGGAGCCCATGTGATGGGGGACAATGCAGGAGCCTGAACAAGGACCCTCAGGACAGGATCACCAGAGATTACTGTAATGAAAGCTGCAGATTTAAAACTATTGGAAGTGACTTTAGCATGTTAAAATGTATATGAGGATTTAGTGACAGGAGTTACATCTTCATTAGTTTGTACAAATCTTCCAACACTCTGATGAGAGCTGGAATCAGAAGCACACTATGGTTGCTTCCCGACTGTATAACGCCTATACTACAGCATACAGCAAAGATTCTCAGAGACCGCTAAATGTCTCACCTTCAGACGGCGGGCAGAGACCACATAAAATATTCATCAGTGTTGTTTTGCCGGTGCCACTGTGCCCAAGCAAAGCTGTTATTTGTCCTTCATATATGTCCAAGGTGAGCCCTGCGGATAAAAATAAGATTACCACAGACATCAGAGACATAATGCTACTATCTACATTATTTCCTCAAACCCTGGCTATTTATAAATTAAAAAAGAAAAAACAAATATTCTGAGCTAAAATCCAGGATTTTTAAATAATGAGAATTTTCAAAAAACAACAAACTGTAAGTAGTTTAGGTGTGAAAACAAAAAAAGAGGTTCTTGTAGTTTTCCTTGTAGAGCAGCCACAGCCCAAGTAGGAAAGTCTGTCCCTTGCCAGCATGCTGCAGAGAAGGACCCTTGCTCTCTGCAGTCATGTCTCAGCAGAGGTCTGACCCACCCCTCTGTACAGTAAGAGCTAGAGCTCTCCAATCAGCAAGGAGCATAAGCTCTGCTGATTTCAGAGCTAGGTCTGTCTCAGCTGGGGTGCCGTGCCGGACCTCTGCAGAGTGACCACTGCTTTATAGGGAAACTGACCTTCTTCCTATCAGATATAGGTCTTACTTATGGCACGCTGAGGGGAGAAAGGGGTACACAGAAGGTCTTAAAGAGCGTTGAGGGACTACAGGCTTCCTGAACAAGCAGGTTGCCTGGCTTCATCTTTTGCCTTGGGTTAGTGAGGAGTCAGGTAGTACAGCCAAATGATTTGCATGCCAATCAGGCCACTGGTAAGTCAGCAACAGAAATTTCCTTCAAACCTGTTTATACATGCACCCTCTCTGAAAGAGGTTTCACTCTGTTATTAAAGGCTCAAATCCCCCCCCCCCCAATCCCCATGTGAAATGGGAGGCCCTTATTTTATTCTTTGTGGATGCTTGAAGGAGGCGAATCCCCCACCAGCCCCACCAGGTCTCCAACACTCGAAGGGGGTGAATTTTCCACCAGCTTCTTCTAACATTTGGGGTCTCCCACGCTTTAAGAAGCCAAATCCTCCACTATCTTCTAACGTTTGGCGTCTCCCACACTCGAAGGAGGCAAATCCTCCACCAGCTTCTTCTAACATTTGGCGTCTCCCACGCTTGACGTAGGCAAATCCTCCACCAGCTTCTTCTAACATTTAGGATCTCCCACGCTTTAATGAGGCAAACCCTCCACCAGCTTCTTCTAACATCTGGGGTCTCCCACGCTTTAAGGAGGTTATTCCTCCATCAGCTTCTTCTAACATTTGGGGTCTCCTATGCTTTAAGGAGGTGAATCCTCCACTAACTTCTTCTAACATTTGGGCACTCCCAATTTTTGAAGGAGGCAAATCTTTCACCAACTTCTTCTAACATTTGGCGTCTCCCGCGTTTGAAGTAGGCAAATCCTCCACCAGCTCCTTCTAACATTTAGGATCTCCCACGCATTAAGGAGGCAAACCCTCCACCAGCTTCTTCTAACATCTGGGGTCTCCCACGCTTTAAGGAGGTTATTCCTCCATCAGCTTCTTCTAACATCTGGGGTCTCCCACGCTTTAAGGAGGTTATTCCTCCATCAGCTTCTTCTACCATTTGGAGTCTCCCACGCTTTAAGGAGGTGAATCCTCCACCATCTTCTTCTAACATTTGGGCTCTCCCATTCTCGAAGGATGCAAATCCTTCACCAGCTTCTTCTAACATTTAGGATCTCCCACGCTTGAAGGAGGCAAATCCTCCACCAGCTTCTTCTAACATTTAGGATCTCCCACGCTTTAAGGAGGCAAACCCTCCACCAGCTTCTTCTAACATCTGGGGTCTCCTATGCTTTAAGGAGGTGAATCCTCCACTAACTTCTTCTAACATTTGGGCACTCTCAATTTTTGAAGGAGGCAAATCTTTCTCCAACTTCTTCTAACATTTGGCGTTTCCCACGCTT
This sequence comes from Lithobates clamitans, assembly GCA_037952925.1. Taxonomy (NCBI): domain Eukaryota; kingdom Metazoa; phylum Chordata; class Amphibia; order Anura; family Ranidae; genus Lithobates; species Lithobates clamitans. The sequence goes on along the minus strand of JBBGZY010001389.1, from coordinate 21,187 downwards.
GAAGGAGGAAAATCCTCCACCAGCTTCTTCTAACATTTAAGATCTCCCACGCTTTAAGGAGGCAAATCCTTCACCAGCTTCTTCTAACATTTGAGGTCTCCCACGCTTTAAGGAGGCGAATCCTCCACCATCTTCTTCTAAGATTTGGCATCTCCCACGCTCAAAGGGGGAAAATCCTCCATCAGCTTCTTCTAGCATTTGGGGTTTTCATCCCACCACAGCAAAATGATTACAGATCTCTAGCGGGAATTCTATTGATCTCATATTTAAGAAATCTTAAGTCTCTTACCTTGTAATGCCTCCATTTGACGATTCTCCTTTTTGAAAGACTTATGGATATTTTTAATTCTGCACGAGGGAGAAGAAGGAGTTAAAATACTCACTACAGAACAAAAAAAGACCATAACAAAAAGCTATGGTAACAGTCTTTCTGGGGTAGATTCCTGCCCTGGAGAAAAATGCTGGAACACTGGTTTCTCTTTCACCCCATCTATTACTCTTTATTTACCTCCCACCTCCAGCCAGATTGTGAGTGTGGTCTCATGTAAACACCTCCAGCCAGATTGTGAGTGTGGTCTCATGTAAACACCTCCAGCCAGATTGTGAGTGTGGTCTCATGTAAACACCTCCAGCCAGATTGTGAGTGTGGTCACATGTGGAGTGTAGTTCTGGTTGAAGAAGGTTATTTTGCCAAAGTCAACGTATAATAATGTTGCCATACCTGATGGCCTCTTTCCCATGCAGGCCTAGCGGTACAGGCTCCACCACGTCGCTCAGGTCGGTGTTGGTGCTGAAGAAGCTCTCACTGAGCACCCCATAATTTCTCCTCCTCTTCGACCAGTAAGATGGCTTCAGAAAGAAGAGAGGTGACCTTCGTAAACCGTACTCTCCTGTTCCCAAAGCAAAAGACACATTGAAGCTTTACGCCCCCCAATAAGATCCTCCAACACAATAAAATGAGACCCAACACTTGACCAAGCCCTTTTCCAGTTTTGTTTTCAAACAAATATATTTTCTCTCTAGACCAGTGGCCCCAAATTGTGACCCTTTACTTGCCATTATCTGGCCCTTGGGGCACTATTCCTCCCACTGACACCAATGATGGGGCACTTTACCTCCCTCTGACACCAATGATGGGGCACTATCCCTCCCACTGACACCAATGATGGGGCACTATTCCTCCCTCTGACACCAATGATGGGGCACTATTCCTGTCACTGACACCAATGAGAGGGCACTATATCTCCCACTGACACAGTTATGGGGCACTATTCCTTCCCCTGACACTAACGAGGGGGCACTATTACTCCCAATGACAGCAACGATATTACTCCCACTGACAACAGTGATGGGGCACTATGCCTTCCACAGACACCAAGTGGGTACTATACCTCCCATTGACACCAACAATGGGGCACTATTCCTCTCACTGACACCAATGATGGGGCACTATTCCTCACACTGACACCAATGATGGGGCACTATTCCTCCCACTGACACCAATGATGGGGCACTATTCCTCCCACTGATACCACTGACAGCCAGAAGTCAGAAATGAAGCAGGTCATCCACCCAGGACAATATGCGCTTGTTCACATGGGGCGTTCTTACCTGGAAGAATCTGGTCAAGGTATGACGCCAGGAGCAGGTACATCACACTGTCCACCACCAGGAAAATATAGGTGATGATGAGGGGGTAGGGGCCATCCTTCAGATTGAATAGCTGGGCACCATTTCCATTCTGCTCAAGAATCATGACCTGAAATGCACACGGACGTATCAGAAGGTCAGTACATTACATTCTATCGGACGGATCGTTGTTTTAACGTGTATGGCAAAACAAAACCTATTTTTATTAGATTAGAACCTCTGTCAGGTTTTTACTGCTCTCAGGGGCTTTGTAAGAGATTTTTTCTTCCTTACTTCCTGTCCCGATGACAACAGCTTTACCTGACAGGAAGTGAGGGAAAATCTGCAACACCGACAGAAAATAAAATCTATGTGTACAAAGTCCAAAGAGAGCGTCAGACCAAAGATCGGAGAGTCCAAAACCTTTTATTATTACTCATGGCAAGAAAACAGAAAAGAACCGACATGGTTTAGGGGCACCGATACCACTCTTCATCAGGGCTTAAAGTTCACCCTTTTTTTTTTAATTCCAGTACCTAAGTACCAATATGTCAAAAGTTTTGGGACGCCTGCCTTTACACTCACATGAACTTTAATGACATCCCAGTCTTAGTCCGTAGGGTTCAATATTGAGTTGGCCCCCCCTTTGCAGCTATAACAGCTTCAACTCTTCTGGGAAGCCCGTCCACAAGGTTTAGGAGTGTGTCTATGGGAATGTTTGACCATTCTTCCAGAAGAGCATTTGTGGGGTCAGGCACTGATGTTGGACGAGAAGGCCTGGCTCACAGTCTCCACTTTAATTCACCCCAAAGGCATTCTATCGGGTTGAGGTCAGGACTCTGTGCAGGCCAGTGAAGTTCCTCCACCCCCAACCTCGCTCAGCCATGTCTTTGTGGACCTTGCTTTGTGTGCCCCTTATGGACGGCCGCCACTGCGTCCAGAGAATAAAAATATGACAGGGGCTCTAGCCATCCCCTACTTCCGTCTGTGTCCTTGCTAATCAAAATGACCACAGCGGATCCTGTTGATCAGCTGCGAAAGTGAAATGGCTTTTGTGGGCCATTGAGAAGGTTGATTAGCTGCATCTGATTGAGTTTACAAGTCATTTTTAGGAGGGGGGGGGGGGTGATCCTTTTTCCAACTCAGTGATTCTGAATTTGATTTTTTTTTTCTTATATGTTGGTATTAACTCTTTCACTTGGATGTTCTAAGTTTCAATACAGCTGGATAAAACAAAAACCGTGTCTGTCTTCATTTCAGGCTGCAAAATGTGATTATTTTAACCACTTCTGGACCACCCACTGTGTTTATACGTCACTACTTTGACATTAAATACCGGGGCTATGACAGCAGCTAGCTGCTATATTTTTACACAGTGGGCGATCCTCTTTCACATAAAAAGTGGTGCCAACTTTTATGGGCAGCGGGAGAGGTAACCCTCCCCCCCCCTTCCCCTCCCGCCCCCCTTCCCAGACAGATCAGCAGCGACGGAAACGATCCGATCCTGTGGAGCGATGGGCAGGAAGTCGAGTGAGGTAGTGATGGCTCCGACGCGACTCTATGCACTTGGAGGACCAGAGCGACGTCAAACGTCACTTCCGCCCTCCGGCCTTAAAGGGTCCTTTTTTTTTTTTTTTTTATGTGGAAACATAAAATTACTTTTTTTTTTTTTTTATTTATTGCTTTTAAGTGTAAATGTGAGATCTGAGGTCTTTTTGACTCCAGATCTCACATTAAAGAGGTCCTGTCCTGCTTAATTCTCTTACAAGGGATTAGAATTTACATTCCTTGTAATAGGAATAAAAGTGACCAAAATTTTTTTTTTTAAAGGGACAGTGTAAAAAAAAATTAAAAAGTAAAAAAAAATAAATAAAAAAAAATTAAAGTGCCCTGTCCCTCCGACCTTGCGCGCAGAAGCGAACGCATACGCAAGCCACGCCCGCATATGTAAACGATGTTCAAACCACACATTTAAGGTATCGCCGCACTCGTTAGAGCGAGAGCAATAATTCTAGCACTAGACCTCCTCTGTAACTCTAAACTGGTAACCTGTAAAAAAAATTTGGAGATTTTGAACTACTGTAGTTTGTCGCCACTCCACAAGCGGGCGCAATTTTTAAAGCATGACATGTTGGGTATCAATTTACTCGGTGTAACATCATAGAAAAAATTTGGGCTAACTTTACTGTTGTCTTATTTTTTAATTTAAAAAAAAAAAATGTTCCCCAAAAATTGTGTTTGTAAGACCGCTGCGCAAATATGGTGTGACATAACGTATTGCAACAATCTCCATTTTATTCTCTAGGGCATCTGCAAAAAAAAAAAATAAAAAAAAAAATATATATATATATATATATATATATATATATATATATATAAAATGATTGGGGGTTCTAAGTAATTTCTAGCAAAAAACTAATTTTAATAAACAAAAAGTGCCAGAAATAGGCTTGGTCCTTAAGAGGTTAGAGGGGAGATTTTTTTCCTATACCCACTGTAAAGCCTTGTACACGCGATCGGATTTCCCGCAGATAAAACCTTGGACTTTTTTCCGAAGGCGTGTGCCTGGATTGCGTCTTGCATACAAACAGCAAGGACTTGTCGGCCAACAAACACGAACGTAGTGAGGTACTACGTGGTTTTTCAGCTCTTTAGCGCCACCCTTTGGGCTCCTTCTGCTAATTTCGTGTTAGTAGAAGTTTGGTGAATGTTGATTCGTGCTTTTTATTTAGCGATTTTCATTTCGCGCTTTTCAGTTCTTTTCTGAACGGCCCGTTCGTCAACCAGACATGTTGTGGAATCGGAGGAGATAACGTGTTATTTATTATTGGCCTTGGAGTTATTGCTTTGACTCAAGTCCAGTCCAGGAACAGGAGGAGGAGGAGTTCTTGGACCAAAGATTGGTTGCTTTAATAATGGTGAGGTCACATTGCTGGGGCTGCACATTGCAGGGGCTTCTATCCTTAAGGCTTCTTCCTCTAAGTGTTTCTTTATACAAGTGTTATGCACTTCATTCTCTGCACTAAGTTCTGCCTCACCTGATCATTCCTTCTGTCTCTTTACAGGTATGTGTCAGCTCATCCACATCTTCCACCGTTAACTGCAATTGGGATCTGCTTGCTGTCTCTGTGTGTGTGTCTCTCTCTGGTATGTGTCAGCTCATCCACATCTTCCACCGTTAACTGCAATTGGGATCTGCTTGCTGTCTCTGTGTGTGTGTCTCTCTCTGGTATGTGTCAGCTCATCCACATCTTCCACCGTTAACTGCAATTGGGATCTGCTTGCTGTCTCTGTGTGTGTGTCTCTCTCTGGTATGTGTCAGCTCATCCACATCTTCCACCGTTAACTGCAATTGGGATCTGCTTGCTGTCTCTGTGTGTGTGTCTCTCTCTGGTATGTGTCAGCTCATCCACATCTTCCACCGTTAACTGCAATTGGGATCTGCTTGCTGTCTCTGTGTGTGTGTCTCTCTCTGGTATGTGTCAGCTCATCCACATCTTCCACCGTTAACTGCAATTGGGATCTGCTTGCTGTCTCTGTGTGTGTGTCTCTCTCTGGTATGTGTCAGCTCATCCACATCTTCCACCGTTAACTGCAATTGGGATCTGCTTGCTGTCTCTGTGTGTGTGTCTCTCTCTGGTATGTGGCCTTCTCTATCTGTTGCCCTGTGCGAACAACCATGACATTATTTGTTTTTCTGAACTGTCTTACCTAAGTTTTATGTGTTGATCTTGTCTTGGCCTCTTGCTATTCTGACTTTTGTAGCAAAAAGTTCACTTTGATTGCTAGGCACTCTTATAGTCACTCATGATTAATTAACGAACTTCAACCCCACCCTTATAACAGTATATATTTGAGCATCCTTAAGGGGGCTGCACATTGCTGGGGCTGCACATTGCAGGGGCTTCTATCCTTAAGGCTTCTTCCTCTAAGTGTTTCTTTATACAAGTGTTATGCACTTCATTCTCTGCACTAAGTTCTGCCTCACCTGATCATTCCTTCTGTCTCTTTACAGGTATGTGTCAGCTCATCCACATCTTCCACCGTTAACTGCAATTGGGATCTGCTTGCTGTCTCTGTGTGTGTGTCTCTCTCTGGTATGTGTCAGCTCATCCACATCTTCCACCGTTAACTGCAATTGGGATCTGCTTGCTGTCTCTGTGTGTGTGTCTCTCTCTGGTATGTGTCAGCTCATCCACATCTTCCACCGTTAACTGCAATTGGGATCTGCTTGCTGTCTCTGTGTGTGTGTCTCTCTCTGGTATGTGTCAGCTCATCCACATCTTCCACCGTTAACTGCAATTGGGATCTGCTTGCTGTCTCTGTGTGTGTGTCTCTCTCTGGTATGTGTCAGCTCATCCACATCTTCCACCGTTAACTGCAATTGGGATCTGCTTGCTGTCTCTGTGTGTGTGTCTCTCTCTGGTATGTGTCAGCTCATCCACATCTTCCACCGTTAACTGCAATTGGGATCTGCTTGCTGTCTCTGTGTGTGTGTCTCTCTCTGGTATGTGGCCTTCTCTATCTGTTGCCCTGTGCGAACAACCATGACATTATTTGTTTTTCTGAACTGTCTTACCTAAGTTTTATGTGTTGATCTTGTCTTGGCCTCTTGCTATTCTGACTTTTGTAGCAAAAAGTTCACTTTGATTGCTAGGCACTCTTATAGTCACTCATGATTAATTAACGAACTTCAACCCCACCCTTATAACAGTATATATTTGAGCATCCTTAAGGGGGCTGCACATTGCTGGGGCTGCACATTGCAGGGGCTTCTATCCTTAAGGCTTCTTCCTCTAAGTGTTTCTTTATACAAGTGTTATGCACTTCATTCTCTGCACTAAGTTCTGCCTCACCTGATCATTCCTTCTGTCTCTTTACAGGTATGTGTCAGCTCATCCACATCTTCCACCGTTAACTGCAATTGGGATCTGCTTGCTGTCTCTGTGTGTGTGTCTCTCTCTGGTATGTGTCAGCTCATCCACATCTTCCACCGTTAACTGCAATTGGGATCTGCTTGCTGTCTCTGTGTGTGTGTCTCTCTCTGGTATGTGTCAGCTCATCCACATCTTCCACCGTTAACTGCAATTGGGATCTGCTTGCTGTCTCTGTGTGTGTGTCTCTCTCTGGTATGTGTCAGCTCATCCACATCTTCCACCGTTAACTGCAATTGGGATCTGCTTGCTGTCTCTGTGTGTGTGTCTCTCTCTGGTATGTGTCAGCTCATCCACATCTTCCACCGTTAACTGCAATTGGGATCTGCTTGCTGTCTCTGTGTGTGTGTCTCTCTCTGGTATGTGTCAGCTCATCCACATCTTCCACCGTTAACTGCAATTGGGATCTGCTTGCTGTCTCTGTGTGTGTGTCTCTCTCTGGTATGTGGCCTTCTCTATCTGTTGCCCTGTGCGAACAACCATGACATTATTTGTTTTTCTGAACTGTCTTACCTAAGTTTTATGTGTTGATCTTGTCTTGGCCTCTTGCTATTCTGACTTTTGTAGCAAAAAGTTCACTTTGATTGCTAGGCACTCTTATAGTCACTCATGATTAATTAACGAACTTCAACCCCACCCTTATAACAGTATATATTTGAGCATCCTTAAGGGGGCTGCACATTGCTGGGGCTGCACATTGCAGGGGCTTCTATCCTTAAGGCTTCTTCCTCTAAGTGTTTCTTTATACAAGTGTTATGCACTTCATTCTCTGCACTAAGTTCTGCCTCACCTGATCATTCCTTCTGTCTCTTTACAGGTATGTGTCAGCTCATCCACATCTTCCACCGTTAACTGCAATTGGGATCTGCTTGCTGTCTCTGTGTGTGTGTCTCTCTCTGGTATGTGTCAGCTCATCCACATCTTCCACCGTTAACTGCAATTGGGATCTGCTTGCTGTCTCTGTGTGTGTGTCTCTCTCTGGTATGTGTCAGCTCATCCACATCTTCCACCGTTAACTGCAATTGGGATCTGCTTGCTGTCTCTGTGTGTGTGTCTCTCTCTGGTATGTGTCAGCTCATCCACATCTTCCACCGTTAACTGCAATTGGGATCTGCTTGCTGTCTCTGTGTGTGTGTCTCTCTCTGGTATGTGTCAGCTCATCCACATCTTCCACCGTTAACTGCAATTGGGATCTGCTTGCTGTCTCTGTGTGTGTGTCTCTCTCTGGTATGTGTCAGCTCATCCACATCTTCCACCGTTAACTGCAATTGGGATCTGCTTGCTGTCTCTGTGTGTGTGTCTCTCTCTGGTATGTGGCCTTCTCTATCTGTTGCCCTGTGCGAACAACCATGACATTATTTGTTTTTCTGAACTGTCTTACCTAAGTTTTATGTGTTGATCTTGTCTTGGCCTCTTGCTATTCTGACTTTTGTAGCAAAAAGTTCACTTTGATTGCTAGGCACTCTTATAGTCACTCATGATTAATTAACGAACTTCAACCCCACCCTTATAACAGTATATATTTGAGCATCCTTAAGGGGGCTGCACATTGCTGGGGCTGCACATTGCAGGGGCTTCTATCCTTAAGGCTTCTTCCTCTAAGTGTTTCTTTATACAAGTGTTATGCACTTCATTCTCTGCACTAAGTTCTGCCTCACCTGATCATTCCTTCTGTCTCTTTACAGGTATGTGTCAGCTCATCCACATCTTCCACCGTTAACTGCAATTGGGATCTGCTTGCTGTCTCTGTGTGTGTGTCTCTCTCTGGTATGTGTCAGCTCATCCACATCTTCCACCGTTAACTGCAATTGGGATCTGCTTGCTGTCTCTGTGTGTGTGTCTCTCTCTGGTATGTGTCAGCTCATCCACATCTTCCACCGTTAACTGCAATTGGGATCTGCTTGCTGTCTCTGTGTGTGTGTCTCTCTCTGGTATGTGGCCTTCTCTATCTGTTGCCCTGTGCGAACAACCATGACATTATTTGTTTTTCTGAACTGTCTTACCTAAGTTTTATGTGTTGATCTTGTCTTGGCCTCTTGCTATTCTGACTTTTGTAGCAAAAAGTTCACTTTGATTGCTAGGCACTCTTATAGTCACTCATGATTAATTAACGAACTTCAACCCCACCCTTATAACAGTATATATTTGAGCATCCTTAAGGGGGCTGCACATTGCTGGGGCTGCACATTGCAGGGGCTTCTATCCTTAAGGCTTCTTCCTCTAAGTGTTTCTTTATACAAGTGTTATGCACTTCATTCTCTGCACTAAGTTCTGCCTCACCTGATCATTCCTTCTGTCTCTTTACAGGTATGTGTCAGCTCATCCACATCTTCCACCGTTAACTGCAATTGGGATCTGCTTGCTGTCTCTGTGTGTGTGTCTCTCTCTGGTATGTGTCAGCTCATCCACATCTTCCACCGTTAACTGCAATTGGGATCTGCTTGCTGTCTCTGTGTGTGTGTCTCTCTCTGGTATGTGTCAGCTCATCCACATCTTCCACCGTTAACTGCAATTGGGATCTGCTTGCTGTCTCTGTGTGTGTGTCTCTCTCTGGTATGTGGCCTTCTCTATCTGTTGCCCTGTGCGAACAACCATGACATTATTTGTTTTTCTGAACTGTCTTACCTAAGTTTTATGTGTTGATCTTGTCTTGGCCTCTTGCTATTCTGACTTTTGTAGCAAAAAGTTCACTTTGATTGCTAGGCACTCTTATAGTCACTCATGATTAATTAACGAACTTCAACCCCACCCTTATAACAGTATATATTTGAGCATCCTTAAGGGGGCTGCACATTGCTGGGGCTGCACATTGCAGGGGCTTCTATCCTTAAGGCTTCTTCCTCTAAGTGTTTCTTTATACAAGTGTTATGCACTTCATTCTCTGCACTAAGTTCTGCCTCACCTGATCATTCCTTCTGTCTCTTTACAGGTATGTGTCAGCTCATCCACATCTTCCACCGTTAACTGCAATTGGGATCTGCTTGCTGTCTCTGTGTGTGTGTCTCTCTCTGGTATGTGTCAGCTCATCCACATCTTCCACCGTTAACTGCAATTGGGATCTGCTTGCTGTCTCTGTGTGTGTGTCTCTCTCTGGTATGTGTCAGCTCATCCACATCTTCCACCGTTAACTGCAATTGGGATCTGCTTGCTGTCTCTGTGTGTGTGTCTCTCTCTGGTATGTGTCAGCTCATCCACATCTTCCACCGTTAACTGCAATTGGGATCTGCTTGCTGTCTCTGTGTGTGTGTCTCTCTCTGGTATGTGTCAGCTCATCCACATCTTCCACCGTTAACTGCAATTGGGATCTGCTTGCTGTCTCTGTGTGTGTGTCTCTCTCTGGTATGTGTCAGCTCATCCACATCTTCCACCGTTAACTGCAATTGGGATCTGCTTGCTGTCTCTGTGTGTGTGTCTCTCTCTGGTATGTGGCCTTCTCTATCTGTTGCCCTGTGCGAACAACCATGACATTATTTGTTTTTCTGAACTGTCTTACCTAAGTTTTATGTGTTGATCTTGTCTTGGCCTCTTGCTATTCTGACTTTTGTAGCAAAAAGTTCACTTTGATTGCTAGGCACTCTTATAGTCACTCATGATTAATTAACGAACTTCAACCCCACCCTTATAACAGTATATATTTGAGCATCCTTAAGGGGGCTGCACATTGCTGGGGCTGCACATTGCAGGGGCTTCTATCCTTAAGGCTTCTTCCTCTAAGTGTTTCTTTATACAAGTGTTATGCACTTCATTCTCTGCACTAAGTTCTGCCTCACCTGATCATTCCTTCTGTCTCTTTACAGGTATGTGTCAGCTCATCCACATCTTCCACCGTTAACTGCAATTGGGATCTGCTTGCTGTCTCTGTGTGTGTGTCTCTCTCTGGTATGTGTCAGCTCATCCACATCTTCCACCGTTAACTGCAATTGGGATCTGCTTGCTGTCTCTGTGTGTGTGTCTCTCTCTGGTATGTGTCAGCTCATCCACATCTTCCACCGTTAACTGCAATTGGGATCTGCTTGCTGTCTCTGTGTGTGTGTCTCTCTCTGGTATGTGTCAGCTCATCCACATCTTCCACCGTTAACTGCAATTGGGATCTGCTTGCTGTCTCTGTGTGTGTGTCTCTCTCTGGTATGTGTCAGCTCATCCACATCTTCCACCGTTAACTGCAATTGGGATCTGCTTGCTGTCTCTGTGTGTGTGTCTCTCTCTGGTATGTGGCCTTCTCTATCTGTTGCCCTGTGCGAACAACCATGACATTATTTGTTTTTCTGAACTGTCTTACCTAAGTTTTATGTGTTGATCTTGTCTTGGCCTCTTGCTATTCTGACTTTTGTAGCAAAAAGTTCACTTTGATTGCTAGGCACTCTTATAGTCACTCATGATTAATTAACGAACTTCAACCCCACCCTTATAACAGTATATATTTGAGCATCCTTAAGGGGGCTGCACATTGCTGGGGCTGCACATTGCAGGGGCTTCTATCCTTAAGGCTTCTTCCTCTAAGTGTTTCTTTATACAAGTGTTATGCACTTCATTCTCTGCACTAAGTTCTGCCTCACCTGATCATTCCTTCTGTCTCTTTACAGGTATGTGTCAGCTCATCCACATCTTCCACCGTTAACTGCAATTGGGATCTGCTTGCTGTCTCTGTGTGTGTGTCTCTCTCTGGTATGTGTCAGCTCATCCACATCTTCCACCGTTAACTGCAATTGGGATCTGCTTGCTGTCTCTGTGTGTGTGTCTCTCTCTGGTATGTGTCAGCTCATCCACATCTTCCACCGTTAACTGCAATTGGGATCTGCTTGCTGTCTCTGTGTGTGTGTCTCTCTCTGGTATGTGTCAGCTCATCCACATCTTCCACCGTTAACTGCAATTGGGATCTGCTTGCTGTCTCTGTGTGTGTGTCTCTCTCTGGTATGTGTCAGCTCATCCACATCTTCCACCGTTAACTGCAATTGGGATCTGCTTGCTGTCTCTGTGTGTGTGTCTCTCTCTGGTATGTGTCAGCTCATCCACATCTTCCACCGTTAACTGCAATTGGGATCTGCTTGCTGTCTCTGTGTGTGTGTCTCTCTCTGGTATGTGTCAGCTCATCCACATCTTCCACCGTTAACTGCAATTGGGATCTGCTTGCTGTCTCTGTGTGTGTGTCTCTCTCTGGTATGTGTCAGCTCATCCACATCTTCCACCGTTAACTGCAATTGGGATCTGCTTGCTGTCTCTGTGTGTGTGTCTCTCTCTGGTATGTGGCCTTCTCTATCTGTTGCCCTGTGCGAACAACCATGACATTATTTGTTTTTCTGAACTGTCTTACCTAAGTTTTATGTGTTGATCTTGTCTTGGCCTCTTGCTATTCTGACTTTTGTAGCAAAAAGTTCACTTTGATTGCTAGGCACTCTTATAGTCACTCATGATTAATTAACGAACTTCAACCCCACCCTTATAACAGTATATATTTGAGCATCCTTAAGGGGGCTGCACATTGCTGGGGCTGCACATTGCAGGGGCTTCTATCCTTAAGGCTTCTTCCTCTAAGTGTTTCTTTATACAAGTGTTATGCACTTCATTCTCTGCACTAAGTTCTGCCTCACCTGATCATTCCTTCTGTCTCTTTACAGGTATGTGTCAGCTCATCCACATCTTCCACCGTTAACTGCAATTGGGATCTGCTTGCTGTCTCTGTGTGTGTGTCTCTCTCTGGTATGTGTCAGCTCATCCACATCTTCCACCGTTAACTGCAATTGGGATCTGCTTGCTGTCTCTGTGTGTGTGTCTCTCTCTGGTATGTGTCAGCTCATCCACATCTTCCACCGTTAACTGCAATTGGGATCTGCTTGCTGTCTCTGTGTGTGTGTCTCTCTCTGGTATGTGTCAGCTCATCCACATCTTCCACCGTTAACTGCAATTGGGATCTGCTTGCTGTCTCTGTGTGTGTGTCTCTCTCTGGTATGTGTCAGCTCATCCACATCTTCCACCGTTAACTGCAATTGGGATCTGCTTGCTGTCTCTGTGTGTGTGTCTCTCTCTGGTATGTGTCAGCTCATCCACATCTTCCACCGTTAACTGCAATTGGGATCTGCTTGCTGTCTCTGTGTGTGTGTCTCTCTCTGGTATGTGTCAGCTCATCCACATCTTCCACCGTTAACTGCAATTGGGATCTGCTTGCTGTCTCTGTGTGTGTGTCTCTCTCTGGTATGTGTCAGCTCATCCACATCTTCCACCGTTAACTGCAATTGGGATCTGCTTGCTGTCTCTGTGTGTGTGTCTCTCTCTGGTATGTGGCCTTCTCTATCTGTTGCCCTGTGCGAACAACCATGACATTATTTGTTTTTCTGAACTGTCTTACCTAAGTTTTATGTGTTGATCTTGTCTTGGCCTCTTGCTATTCTGACTTTTGTAGCAAAAAGTTCACTTTGATTGCTAGGCACTCTTATAGTCACTCATGATTAATTAACGAACTTCAACCCCACCCTTATAACAGTATATATTTGAGCATCCTTAAGGGGGCTGCACATTGCTGGGGCTGCACATTGCAGGGGCTTCTATCCTTAAGGCTTCTTCCTCTAAGTGTTTCTTTATACAAGTGTTATGCACTTCATTCTCTGCACTAAGTTCTGCCTCACCTGATCATTCCTTCTGTCTCTTTACAGGTATGTGTCAGCTCATCCACATCTTCCACCGTTAACTGCAATTGGGATCTGCTTGCTGTCTCTGTGTGTGTGTCTCTCTCTGGTATGTGTCAGCTCATCCACATCTTCCACCGTTAACTGCAATTGGGATCTGCTTGCTGTCTCTGTGTGTGTGTCTCTCTCTGGTATGTGTCAGCTCATCCACATCTTCCACCGTTAACTGCAATTGGGATCTGCTTGCTGTCTCTGTGTGTGTGTCTCTCTCTGGTATGTGTCAGCTCATCCACATCTTCCACCGTTAACTGCAATTGGGATCTGCTTGCTGTCTCTGTGTGTGTGTCTCTCTCTGGTATGTGTCAGCTCATCCACATCTTCCACCGTTAACTGCAATTGGGATCTGCTTGCTGTCTCTGTGTGTGTGTCTCTCTCTGGTATGTGGCCTTCTCTATCTGTTGCCCTGTGCGAACAACCATGACATTATTTGTTTTTCTGAACTGTCTTACCTAAGTTTTATGTGTTGATCTTGTCTTGGCCTCTTGCTATTCTGACTTTTGTAGCAAAAAGTTCACTTTGATTGCTAGGCACTCTTATAGTCACTCATGATTAATTAACGAACTTCAACCCCACCCTTATAACAGTATATATTTGAGCATCCTTAAGGGGGCTGCACATTGCTGGGGCTGCACATTGCAGGGGCTTCTATCCTTAAGGCTTCTTCCTCTAAGTGTTTCTTTATACAAGTGTTATGCACTTCATTCTCTGCACTAAGTTCTGCCTCACCTGATCATTCCTTCTGTCTCTTTACAGGTATGTGTCAGCTCATCCACATCTTCCACCGTTAACTGCAATTGGGATCTGCTTGCTGTCTCTGTGTGTGTGTCTCTCTCTGGTATGTGTCAGCTCATCCACATCTTCCACCGTTAACTGCAATTGGGATCTGCTTGCTGTCTCTGTGTGTGTGTCTCTCTCTGGTATGTGTCAGCTCATCCACATCTTCCACCGTTAACTGCAATTGGGATCTGCTTGCTGTCTCTGTGTGTGTGTCTCTCTCTGGTATGTGTCAGCTCATCCACATCTTCCACCGTTAACTGCAATTGGGATCTGCTTGCTGTCTCTGTGTGTGTGTCTCTCTCTGGTATGTGTCAGCTCATCCACATCTTCCACCGTTAACTGCAATTGGGATCTGCTTGCTGTCTCTGTGTGTGTGTCTCTCTCTGGTATGTGTCAGCTCATCCACATCTTCCACCGTTAACTGCAATTGGGATCTGCTTGCTGTCTCTGTGTGTGTGTCTCTCTCTGGTATGTGTCAGCTCATCCACATCTTCCACCGTTAACTGCAATTGGGATCTGCTTGCTGTCTCTGTGTGTGTGTCTCTCTCTGGTATGTGGCCTTCTCTATCTGTTGCCCTGTGCGAACAACCATGACATTATTTGTTTTTCTGAACTGTCTTACCTAAGTTTTATGTGTTGATCTTGTCTTGGCCTCTTGCTATTCTGACTTTTGTAGCAAAAAGTTCACTTTGATTGCTAGGCACTCTTATAGTCACTCATGATTAATTAACGAACTTCAACCCCACCCTTATAACAGTATATATTTGAGCATCCTTAAGGGGGCTGCACATTGCTGGGGCTGCACATTGCAGGGGCTTCTATCCTTAAGGCTTCTTCCTCTAAGTGTTTCTTTATACAAGTGTTATGCACTTCATTCTCTGCACTAAGTTCTGCCTCACCTGATCATTCCTTCTGTCTCTTTACAGGTATGTGTCAGCTCATCCACATCTTCCACCGTTAACTGCAATTGGGATCTGCTTGCTGTCTCTGTGTGTGTGTCTCTCTCTGGTATGTGTCAGCTCATCCACATCTTCCACCGTTAACTGCAATTGGGATCTGCTTGCTGTCTCTGTGTGTGTGTCTCTCTCTGGTATGTGTCAGCTCATCCACATCTTCCACCGTTAACTGCAATTGGGATCTGCTTGCTGTCTCTGTGTGTGTGTCTCTCTCTGGTATGTGTCAGCTCATCCACATCTTCCACCGTTAACTGCAATTGGGATCTGCTTGCTGTCTCTGTGTGTGTGTCTCTCTCTGGTATGTGTCAGCTCATCCACATCTTCCACCGTTAACTGCAATTGGGATCTGCTTGCTGTCTCTGTGTGTGTGTCTCTCTCTGGTATGTGTCAGCTCATCCACATCTTCCACCGTTAACTGCAATTGGGATCTGCTTGCTGTCTCTGTGTGTGTGTCTCTCTCTGGTATGTGTCAGCTCATCCACATCTTCCACCGTTAACTGCAATTGGGATCTGCTTGCTGTCTCTGTGTGTGTGTCTCTCTCTGGTATGTGTCAGCTCATCCACATCTTCCACCGTTAACTGCAATTGGGATCTGCTTGCTGTCTCTGTGTGTGTGTCTCTCTCTGGTATGTGGCCTTCTCTATCTGTTGCCCTGTGCGAACAACCATGACATTATTTGTTTTTCTGAACTGTCTTACCTAAGTTTTATGTGTTGATCTTGTCTTGGCCTCTTGCTATTCTGACTTTTGTAGCAAAAAGTTCACTTTGATTGCTAGGCACTCTTATAGTCACTCATGATTAATTAACGAACTTCAACCCCACCCTTATAACAGTATATATTTGAGCATCCTTAAGGGGGCTGCACATTGCTGGGGCTGCACATTGCAGGGGCTTCTATCCTTAAGGCTTCTTCCTCTAAGTGTTTCTTTATACAAGTGTTATGCACTTCATTCTCTGCACTAAGTTCTGCCTCACCTGATCATTCCTTCTGTCTCTTTACAGGTATGTGTCAGCTCATCCACATCTTCCACCGTTAACTGCAATTGGGATCTGCTTGCTGTCTCTGTGTGTGTGTCTCTCTCTGGTATGTGTCAGCTCATCCACATCTTCCACCGTTAACTGCAATTGGGATCTGCTTGCTGTCTCTGTGTGTGTGTCTCTCTCTGGTATGTGTCAGCTCATCCACATCTTCCACCGTTAACTGCAATTGGGATCTGCTTGCTGTCTCTGTGTGTGTGTCTCTCTCTGGTATGTGTCAGCTCATCCACATCTTCCACCGTTAACTGCAATTGGGATCTGCTTGCTGTCTCTGTGTGTGTGTCTCTCTCTGGTATGTGTCAGCTCATCCACATCTTCCACCGTTAACTGCAATTGGGATCTGCTTGCTGTCTCTGTGTGTGTGTCTCTCTCTGGTATGTGTCAGCTCATCCACATCTTCCACCGTTAACTGCAATTGGGATCTGCTTGCTGTCTCTGTGTGTGTGTCTCTCTCTGGTATGTGTCAGCTCATCCACATCTTCCACCGTTAACTGCAATTGGGATCTGCTTGCTGTCTCTGTGTGTGTGTCTCTCTCTGGTATGTGTCAGCTCATCCACATCTTCCACCGTTAACTGCAATTGGGATCTGCTTGCTGTCTCTGTGTGTGTGTCTCTCTCTGGTATGTGGCCTTCTCTATCTGTTGCCCTGTGCGAACAACCATGACATTATTTGTTTTTCTGAACTGTCTTACCTAAGTTTTATGTGTTGATCTTGTCTTGGCCTCTTGCTATTCTGACTTTTGTAGCAAAAAGTTCACTTTGATTGCTAGGCACTCTTATAGTCACTCATGATTAATTAACGAACTTCAACCCCACCCTTATAACAGTATATATTTGAGCATCCTTAAGGGGGCTGCACATTGCTGGGGCTGCACATTGCAGGGGCTTCTATCCTTAAGGCTTCTTCCTCTAAGTGTTTCTTTATACAAGTGTTATGCACTTCATTCTCTGCACTAAGTTCTGCCTCACCTGATCATTCCTTCTGTCTCTTTACAGGTATGTGTCAGCTCATCCACATCTTCCACCGTTAACTGCAATTGGGATCTGCTTGCTGTCTCTGTGTGTGTGTCTCTCTCTGGTATGTGTCAGCTCATCCACATCTTCCACCGTTAACTGCAATTGGGATCTGCTTGCTGTCTCTGTGTGTGTGTCTCTCTCTGGTATGTGTCAGCTCATCCACATCTTCCACCGTTAACTGCAATTGGGATCTGCTTGCTGTCTCTGTGTGTGTGTCTCTCTCTGGTATGTGTCAGCTCATCCACATCTTCCACCGTTAACTGCAATTGGGATCTGCTTGCTGTCTCTGTGTGTGTGTCTCTCTCTGGTATGTGTCAGCTCATCCACATCTTCCACCGTTAACTGCAATTGGGATCTGCTTGCTGTCTCTGTGTGTGTGTCTCTCTCTGGTATGTGTCAGCTCATCCACATCTTCCACCGTTAACTGCAATTGGGATCTGCTTGCTGTCTCTGTGTGTGTGTCTCTCTCTGGTATGTGTCAGCTCATCCACATCTTCCACCGTTAACTGCAATTGGGATCTGCTTGCTGTCTCTGTGTGTGTGTCTCTCTCTGGTATGTGTCAGCTCATCCACATCTTCCACCGTTAACTGCAATTGGGATCTGCTTGCTGTCTCTGTGTGTGTGTCTCTCTCTGGTATGTGGCCTTCTCTATCTGTTGCCCTGTGCGAACAACCATGACATTATTTGTTTTTCTGAACTGTCTTACCTAAGTTTTATGTGTTGATCTTGTCTTGGCCTCTTGCTATTCTGACTTTTGTAGCAAAAAGTTCACTTTGATTGCTAGGCACTCTTATAGTCACTCATGATTAATTAACGAACTTCAACCCCACCCTTATAACAGTATATATTTGAGCATCCTTAAGGGGGCTGCACATTGCTGGGGCTGCACATTGCAGGGGCTTCTATCCTTAAGGCTTCTTCCTCTAAGTGTTTCTTTATACAAGTGTTATGCACTTCATTCTCTGCACTAAGTTCTGCCTCACCTGATCATTCCTTCTGTCTCTTTACAGGTATGTGTCAGCTCATCCACATCTTCCACCGTTAACTGCAATTGGGATCTGCTTGCTGTCTCTGTGTGTGTGTCTCTCTCTGGTATGTGTCAGCTCATCCACATCTTCCACCGTTAACTGCAATTGGGATCTGCTTGCTGTCTCTGTGTGTGTGTCTCTCTCTGGTATGTGTCAGCTCATCCACATCTTCCACCGTTAACTGCAATTGGGATCTGCTTGCTGTCTCTGTGTGTGTGTCTCTCTCTGGTATGTGTCAGCTCATCCACATCTTCCACCGTTAACTGCAATTGGGATCTGCTTGCTGTCTCTGTGTGTGTGTCTCTCTCTGGTATGTGTCAGCTCATCCACATCTTCCACCGTTAACTGCAATTGGGATCTGCTTGCTGTCTCTGTGTGTGTGTCTCTCTCTGGTATGTGGCCTTCTCTATCTGTTGCCCTGTGCGAACAACCATGACATTATTTGTTTTTCTGAACTGTCTTACCTAAGTTTTATGTGTTGATCTTGTCTTGGCCTCTTGCTATTCTGACTTTTGTAGCAAAAAGTTCACTTTGATTGCTAGGCACTCTTATAGTCACTCATGATTAATTAACGAACTTCAACCCCACCCTTATAACAGTATATATTTGAGCATCCTTAAGGGGGCTGCACATTGCTGGGGCTGCACATTGCAGGGGCTTCTATCCTTAAGGCTTCTTCCTCTAAGTGTTTCTTTATACAAGTGTTATGCACTTCATTCTCTGCACTAAGTTCTGCCTCACCTGATCATTCCTTCTGTCTCTTTACAGGTATGTGTCAGCTCATCCACATCTTCCACCGTTAACTGCAATTGGGATCTGCTTGCTGTCTCTGTGTGTGTGTCTCTCTCTGGTATGTGTCAGCTCATCCACATCTTCCACCGTTAACTGCAATTGGGATCTGCTTGCTGTCTCTGTGTGTGTGTCTCTCTCTGGTATGTGTCAGCTCATCCACATCTTCCACCGTTAACTGCAATTGGGATCTGCTTGCTGTCTCTGTGTGTGTGTCTCTCTCTGGTATGTGTCAGCTCATCCACATCTTCCACCGTTAACTGCAATTGGGATCTGCTTGCTGTCTCTGTGTGTGTGTCTCTCTCTGGTATGTGTCAGCTCATCCACATCTTCCACCGTTAACTGCAATTGGGATCTGCTTGCTGTCTCTGTGTGTGTGTCTCTCTCTGGTATGTGGCCTTCTCTATCTGTTGCCCTGTGCGAACAACCATGACATTATTTGTTTTTCTGAACTGTCTTACCTAAGTTTTATGTGTTGATCTTGTCTTGGCCTCTTGCTATTCTGACTTTTGTAGCAAAAAGTTCACTTTGATTGCTAGGCACTCTTATAGTCACTCATGATTAATTAACGAACTTCAACCCCACCCTTATAACAGTATATATTTGAGCATCCTTAAGGGGGCTGCACATTGCTGGGGCTGCACATTGCAGGGGCTTCTATCCTTAAGGCTTCTTCCTCTAAGTGTTTCTTTATACAAGTGTTATGCACTTCATTCTCTGCACTAAGTTCTGCCTCACCTGATCATTCCTTCTGTCTCTTTACAGGTATGTGTCAGCTCATCCACATCTTCCACCGTTAACTGCAATTGGGATCTGCTTGCTGTCTCTGTGTGTGTGTCTCTCTCTGGTATGTGTCAGCTCATCCACATCTTCCACCGTTAACTGCAATTGGGATCTGCTTGCTGTCTCTGTGTGTGTGTCTCTCTCTGGTATGTGTCAGCTCATCCACATCTTCCACCGTTAACTGCAATTGGGATCTGCTTGCTGTCTCTGTGTGTGTGTCTCTCTCTGGTATGTGTCAGCTCATCCACATCTTCCACCGTTAACTGCAATTGGGATCTGCTTGCTGTCTCTGTGTGTGTGTCTCTCTCTGGTATGTGTCAGCTCATCCACATCTTCCACCGTTAACTGCAATTGGGATCTGCTTGCTGTCTCTGTGTGTGTGTCTCTCTCTGGTATGTGTCAGCTCATCCACATCTTCCACCGTTAACTGCAATTGGGATCTGCTTGCTGTCTCTGTGTGTGTGTCTCTCTCTGGTATGTGTCAGCTCATCCACATCTTCCACCGTTAACTGCAATTGGGATCTGCTTGCTGTCTCTGTGTGTGTGTCTCTCTCTGGTATGTGGCCTTCTCTATCTGTTGCCCTGTGCGAACAACCATGACATTATTTGTTTTTCTGAACTGTCTTACCTAAGTTTTATGTGTTGATCTTGTCTTGGCCTCTTGCTATTCTGACTTTTGTAGCAAAAAGTTCACTTTGATTGCTAGGCACTCTTATAGTCACTCATGATTAATTAACGAACTTCAACCCCACCCTTATAACAGTATATATTTGAGCATCCTTAAGGGGGCTGCACATTGCTGGGGCTGCACATTGCAGGGGCTTCTATCCTTAAGGCTTCTTCCTCTAAGTGTTTCTTTATACAAGTGTTATGCACTTCATTCTCTGCACTAAGTTCTGCCTCACCTGATCATTCCTTCTGTCTCTTTACAGGTATGTGTCAGCTCATCCACATCTTCCACCGTTAACTGCAATTGGGATCTGCTTGCTGTCTCTGTGTGTGTGTCTCTCTCTGGTATGTGTCAGCTCATCCACATCTTCCACCGTTAACTGCAATTGGGATCTGCTTGCTGTCTCTGTGTGTGTGTCTCTCTCTGGTATGTGTCAGCTCATCCACATCTTCCACCGTTAACTGCAATTGGGATCTGCTTGCTGTCTCTGTGTGTGTGTCTCTCTCTGGTATGTGTCAGCTCATCCACATCTTCCACCGTTAACTGCAATTGGGATCTGCTTGCTGTCTCTGTGTGTGTGTCTCTCTCTGGTATGTGTCAGCTCATCCACATCTTCCACCGTTAACTGCAATTGGGATCTGCTTGCTGTCTCTGTGTGTGTGTCTCTCTCTGGTATGTGGCCTTCTCTATCTGTTGCCCTGTGCGAACAACCATGACATTATTTGTTTTTCTGAACTGTCTTACCTAAGTTTTATGTGTTGATCTTGTCTTGGCCTCTTGCTATTCTGACTTTTGTAGCAAAAAGTTCACTTTGATTGCTAGGCACTCTTATAGTCACTCATGATTAATTAACGAACTTCAACCCCACCCTTATAACAGTATATA